>CAHIKZ030002756.1:130000-243754 GCA_903632075.3 Acanthosepion pharaonis | reverse complement strand
GGAACCCACCGCGACGCCCTCCAGTAGAAGATGATAGAAGACCTTCCTGACCGTGAAAGGTCACTGGACAAAAGAACGGCCAACAAGGCCGACCGACACTCGCGAGAAATCCGATTGATCCCGGGGTTTACGAAGGCACTCAACCCACGAGCTGTGGGGACTCATAGTCAGGCGAGGGAACGCGTCCCTAACATTCCCCCCATTATCGAATCTCCTGTCAACGCGTGGCGTAGGAAAGCCAACCTCGGGCCGAATTTGTGGCTCGGTAAATATGGCATTCCAGCATCCCATGACACGGACGTTGTACACAGACTCGTCTGTCTCGCGTCCCTTCCATAAAATGGAGGATAGCGAGCGCTCGAGCGGCTTCCTATTGTCATCACAGAGAGGAAGTTCGGACAATCAATAAAGGACAAGAAGGAAAACGTAAGTGGCACACGCCTCCGCCCTGCCCTTCACGGACAACCTCCGTCGACGCCAAGTCTGACCGGCCGCGTCGACCTTTGCTCGTACTTCAGACCAATTTTTCTCCAGCTAAAGGTCGGGTCCAAACCACACTCCAAGAATGCGGACAAGACCGTCCGTCCAACACGAAAGCAGATACGTCATCGACGTACGCAGAAACCCTGGCTCGAGCCCCTCCAGGAACGGCGATTCCACGTATGGCCGGACTGCACGCCCTGTCCCTCAGCCGGCGAAGGAGAGGCTCCAACGCCAAAGCATAAGTAGGCCGACAGTGGACAACCCTGACGAACCGAACTAAACAGCGCAAAAACACCAATGCCTTGAATTAATCCAAATTGGTCAGCGCGACCTCATCGTCGTCTTTTACACCCTCTATGATCGTGCGGATCAGATGCAGGTTGTTCTGAATTGTTTGGGCCCTCACAGAACAAGTCTGCTCTGGACCCAACAGATACTGTAACTGACTGCAAACGCCCTGCAGGATTTGCTGCAAATCTTTAACTTGTGTTTAGCAGAGTTATGAGTATGTAATCATCTATTTCATTAAATACCCCTGCCCTTTTTCAACAGCGTGGACACACCCCTGGACAACCGGTCGCGAAGGACCCTGCCGGAACCAGTTGTTGAACACGACAGTCAAAATCGGGACAAAGATGTGCGACAGCCAAGGGTACAATCCATAGGGCAAACCATCCAGACCGGGCGACGTGCCTCTGCTGACCTTCTTCAATGCAGCGTAGACATCGCCACCCGTGATCTCTCCCTCGCAGCTAGCCGCTTAAGTCAACCAAATAGCTGCGAAACTCGTCTTCACGAAGACCAGGCTCCTTGGTAAAGCGGCTCTCGAAATGCCGCCGAAACGCCTCGCACAAGTCGTCAGTGGCTCGAAGGGTACGACCCTCCGGGGTTTCGACTCCACGAATGTAACGATCGAAACCTCGACGGGTCTCTTCCTTGCGCAAGTTTGCGCCCATGTTCACAGCCTCGGAAGACATCTTGCTTAACCTATGTCTAATTACCTGCCCCATGTAGCGCTCGCTATTCGAACGCTGCACGGCCTCCCTAGCTAAGGCTATCACTAGGGGACCCCACCCACCGCCAGCCATTCCAGTCCACCATTAAAACTAGGCGCGAGAGATAAGTAGGATATTTATTGTATATAAAATACAATTGTTGCACAAGGCCAAAATGGGGAGGGGTTGAGGCTTGTCGTCACTAACTATCTTATACCTAGCTAATCTGATTCAAGACCCATTCACACATTACAGTTTCCACATTCACCATAAGAATTCGTCCGTCCCCTATCCACCATAATGATATCATCCTCTCACGAGGAAACCTACAAAACGTGCCACCATGCTCTAAAAGTTTAATGATAATATATATATATATATATATATATATATATATATAAAATTCTAATAATGAAGAATGAGAGGAGGGAGATGAACCCAATAATAAAACTAAAACTCAAAGCATAGTAAACTAAACATAACTGATATTAGTAGGGCCCAATATTCAAAAACGGAGAGGCCGCTGTTTTTGCCATTGACAAAATCAAGAGGCTCTTTCTTTGCTAAGGGAGTGGAAGGTGAAAATATAGATGGACATGAAAAATAATGCTGACCTAGTCGAAATAAAAGGGGCCAAAAACAAACTGGGGAGGTTGGGAATCTCGACTTCAATCATAACCAAAGAGGCGGCCAGGAAACAACACTTACCACATTAACTAGGTACACTGCTTGTCTAATCTAATCAAGGGGAGGGCTCAGCAGGAAACCCTCCCGATGTGACGTAGGTTGAGCTAAAAGAGAAAAATCAAGGCTATCTTCATCTTGAGCTGCCTCTTTCATGCTCAAAAAATCAGATTAGATCCTGATGAGAATAACGGTCACCTTGCAAGACTTCCTCCAATTGTGTTGTCCAAATCACCATTCAGGCTGTGGCCAGCAGCGATAGAAACACCATCCATTTCACCCCAGAATACAGCAGCGACACATTGTCACATATGTATGCATAATCAATGAGCACAAGCTTTTAGGGAGTGATACGAGCCATCAACTCGCTGACATGGTGCCATAGAGGACAAACCGTAGAAGACATGCAAAGCTGTGTCCCTTCCAGTGAAGGAGAGGTTTGACAGTCTGACAAATCCACTAAGCCCCATATGAAGGCCTTGTCATTGAGAGATAGCCTATTCTGAACCAGTCACCAGGTAAATGAAAACTCAAAGTTACTGAAGTAATCTGCCGCTGGTGCTCAAGACCAATCTGGTAATCTGGCTGAAAATTTCCGACAAGAAATGCCTCACATGTTGTCAGTCGACCTCAGAGTATGCTCCTCTGGGGTTTTAACCTTCAAATGTAGTGTCTGGAACATTGGCAGATCTCTTCCTTGCCCAATTCTGCATTGATATTTGCAGCTTCGAAGACATCTTGCTTAACTTATGTCTAATTACCTGACCCATGTTGCACTTGCTAGCCAAATGCTACAGGGCCTCCCTAACTAGAGCTATCTCTATTTAGGATTCCTTCCAGTCTCCAACTCAGGAAAGAAAAAAAACAGGAAAGACTAAGGCCTTGTCATTTAGAGATAGCCTATTCTGAACCAGTTCACCAAAAGACAGAAAATTACTGAAGTGTCTGAGATGGTGCTCAAGACCAATTAATAATCTGGCTGAAAATTTCGTTTAGGGAAATGAATCACAAAGTTGTCGAAGTCGACCCAAGGCGGTAATCCTCTTCGGTTTTAACCTCTCAAATGTAGTGTCTGAACATTGAGCCTCTTCCTCTAAAATTCTGCACCTATTTTGCAGCTGGAAGAAAAATTGTTAAAATTATGTCCAATTACCTGACCCATGTTGCACACAGCGTCATCGAAAATGTGCATCTTCCCTGACTAGAGGTTCTATTCCTGTCTCCACTCAGGAAAGACTATTTTTAAAAGCCTTCACCTTGTTAGCCTTGATCTAGTGTGGTTTTGACAGTGATTGATGGTGAAGGACCTAATCCTACCTGCCTCTCTCACCATTTCCCAATCCAAAAGAAAGATGTTCCCATTCTATGGCAATCAGGGTTCCTGGAAAATGTTTTCCCTGGAAAAGATTGAAGTTTGTATCCAAAATTCTAGGCCTAATAATGCCACCTGGTCACAGATGAGTCTGGGTTCAAATAGCCTAACCAGATGGAATGGTGGGACAATCTGGTAGATCTATATCAGCCCTTCTGACTAACATTCTATTCAGGTAGCTATCCAGCTGGATAGACAACCATTGAGAACCCACATCCCCCCCCTCTGGGTGATCGACCCAGTATCTATTGGAAGACCAAACTCACCAATCAGATTTAACCAAGGACAACCGTCCGACCTCCTGCTAGGAAAGTGATTAATCTTCCAAAATGGGGTCCAGGATAACATTCCCAGTCCCCCAACAAAGACTAAATGCATTGGATCTACCAGGAATAGCCCCAACCCAAAATCAAGACACACTCCATCTGGTTTTTGGGATATCCATAAACTGCAACAATCTGAAACAAGCCACTTTTCACTGCAATATCAGCCACAATCAACTGGCCCCAGCACCAACATGGACAAGGTTCACCCCTGCATCCAGAGTTCGCTTAACCAGCAAAAAAAACCTCTCTGGCCTGTGAGTCCCCAATGCTGAATAGTCATTAGACAGCACACAAGCATCAACATTTCAAACAAAGTGAGTTTCCTGGATTGCGGTGACATCCTAAGTGACTGAATAGAACATTCCAGCTTGCTACATGTACCAGTTGTTCTAACCAGAAAGATTGTTAATACAACATATTTGAATACAACAGAGTTTCTGTTTATTCAATAGTTTTACACCCTTTTCTATTTTTGTATATCAACTCATTTTTTCTATCTGTTTGCAGGTGGTTTTCTGCCAGTATGGGTTCTTCATTATTCTAATATCCTTCCCAAATATGTCATAGTTACTAAGCATTTTGAAAAGTTTTTTGTGACATACTTTATCAAACTCCTTTGCATCATCTATAAAACACAAATACACATTTTTAACCCGAAAAATACTAAGTAGCAGTTTATGGTCTGTCTGTAGTGTGACAAATCTTCCGTGTATGTAACGGTGAAATTTTGTGGCTGGAAAATGATTGCTAATGCCTCTTTCTCTATTTGGGAATAGTTTTTTCCACTGGGAGACAGGGTCCTTGATGCATGAGCGATGGGTTTTTGCATTCCATCTAGCATTTTATGAAGGATACATGCTCATATTCCATGAACCTTGCGTCACTAGCAACTATCGTCTCAAGGTTCGGGTCATAGTTCATTAGGAATAAATCCGATGTTAGAATTTTGATAGTTTTCTCAAATGCCTCCTGGCATTCGGATGTCCATTCCCAAACCTTATCTTTCCTTAAAAGCTCATTCAGTGGAGCACGGAGGTTATGCATGTTTGGGATAAACGGAAATAGTAGTTTGCTAACCCAAAAAGTTCTGTAGCTCTGTGACGTTTTTTTCAGGAACTGGCATGTCCTTAATTGCAATGGCCCTTTCTGGGTCCAGTCTCCTACCATCTTTTGTCTATGATGTGACCCAAATATTTAATTTCTTTCATGAAAAGTCACATTTGCTTTCCTTTATTTTGAAGCCATAGTCTTGTATTCATGAAAATACTTTGTGGATGTATTCCTGGTGTTGTTCCAAGGGGGACACTGTTTATTAGTATGTTGTCTAGGTAAGATGTTGAAAAATCAAGTCCACCCAGCATGGTGTCCATAACCTGCTGAAAAATGTCTAGTGTGACTTTGACTCCAAATACAAACCTTTTAAACTTGTATAAACCTCTATGTGTATTTATACATAGTAATTTTGAGCATTCTTCATCAACAGGTATCTAGAGATAAGCTGACGAGAGATTCGATTTTTGAAAAAGAACTTTCCACCATTAAGTTTCATAAAAACTTCTTCCAGGTTTGGAAATGCTAGTCTCTACAAGTCTGTCTAATTCAAAATCTATTTCCTCTAATGAGGCAAAAGGCACATTCCTTTTTTTTTCTTAAATATTGGTTGGAGTGTTCTCTTTAACTCAAATTTTACTGAAATCTTTTTTGCATCTACAAGGCCAGCCGAAAAGACCTCGGGGAAGGTTTCTTTTAATTCTGTTTTTAGTTTATCTGACTTGGTCGTCAGATTTTCTATTTTCTGACAAAAGTATTACTTGTATTGTCCCATAGATTGAACTCCTGCATCCAATCTGTGCCAAATAGATTGTCTGTGTTTTTAACACAAACATTTTAAATTTTTTGGTTGTTCCGTTCAAAGTAACGTTTGTGATAATTTCACCTTCAAACTTAATTTTTTTTACCGGTCACCGACCTAGCTATTTTGTCATTTTTAGCATAGTTGGTTTATTTAATCTTTTCCAAGTATGTAGGTTGATTATTGATAAATCAGACCCGGAGTCTAACTGTAAACTGACTTTTTTATTCAGTATTTCTACCTTCACATATTTTCTTATAGTTTTGACATCCAGTTCGTCTGTTTTTGTGGTTCTAATCCGGCTTTCCCTCCTTTATTCGTTCTGCAATGAACTCCCCAAACTTTATTACAAGTTGGGCAGGTTTTAAACCGATATTGGCAATCTTTAAACCAATAAAGTGCTCCAAACGAAACATGGACTAGGCGGTAAATTTTTTGGTTTTGATTGAGTTGACTTTTGTTCATAGGAGAATGAAAATAAATCTTTTTGGTTTGACTTGTTTTTTTTGAAGGAGGAAAAATGTGGTTTCAATGTATTTTTAAGGGAAATGTGCAACCTAAGCCAGTGAGACTCTTCAATGTCTCTAGGGTCATTTTTTACACTTATATATTTTTGGCGCTTCGGCTATATTTTTTAAGTTAAATTTGGTTCTCCTTCTAACCTGGTTAGGACTCTCCTTCTAATTTCTGCATCTTTCGACGATACAAGTCCTTGTACGAATATTAGACATTTTAAATTGTCTGTTATAAGTTCGGTTAATTTAAAATCGTCACAATGTTTGTTAACTACCGATGCGAACGTCAAATAGTCTTCACTGTCTTTCTTGGTTAGGTTTAAGCATTTCCACCTTTTTCTTCGTTTAACGACGTTTTTGGGCTGAATAATTCTGTATTGTTTTTACAGCTTCAATGAAAGTTAAATCACTAGTTTTTCAATAATATGTTTCCACGAATTTGCTATGTTCAGTAGTCCCTAATTTCCGGAGCAGTAGGCGTAGCTTTTTTCGTCTGTCCATTTTCCACAATCTATTTCGAATAGATCCTCATACCTTCTGAAATATGAAGTTTAAGGTTTTCTTTTTCGTCTGTTGAATAAGTGAAATTGTCAATTGCACTCCAAATCGCGTTTTGTGAAAAAGTAGTTTTAATCTTTCTTCGTTTCTTTTGTTGTTGCCCTTTTTTGTTTTCTTCGTTTCTTCGTTGTTGTTGCTGTAATTTTAATTTTTTTTCTTCTCATTTCTTCTGTAATTTGTTGTTCTATTTTCACTTAATTGTTTTTTTCGTTTCTTCTTTGTTCATGTTTTCTTCATTGTTTTTCTTCGTTTCTTTCGTAATTCTAATTTTTTTCTTGTTTCTTCGTTGTTCTAATTGTTTTTTTCTTCGTTTCTTCGTTGTTGTTCAAACTGGACTCTAACCAGTTCTAAAATAGTAGCTTTAAACTCTTCCATGTTTTAATTTTCAATATTACGCTTCTAACGTAATTTTAATTGTACCAACCTTTTGTATTGCTTGGAGGAGAAAAGAAAAAAAAAACAAATCACTTTTTTCTCTTTTAAATGTGTTATTCTCAAACACAGTAGTTTTTTTTTTTTTTTTTTATACAACCGCAAAACGTTTAAAATTTTTTCCTTTCTTGTTAAGACAATGCCAGAACAAGGAATATTTTTTTTTCTGCCATGGAAAAAAAAAAATCACTTTTCGTTAGTGTTGAAGACCCAATCAATTTAAAGATTTTTCTTTTTTTTTTAATGAAAATAGATTATTAACAAAAATACTAGTCGCCTGACTTGTAAAAACTGGTTAGTAAATTTTGTCAACCGTTATAGTTCTCTCCTGAGAGTTCTTTAATATTTTGTCGGACGAGTCCATTTAGTCCATAAAGGTAAACCCAAAACAAAAGATTTTTATAGTTCTGTCGTGGGAGAATGGAAAGGAGTCGCCAAACAAAAACTCAACAGAAAAGGTCCAAAGAAAACTCGAACTCAGTAATTCCTGAAAACGTAAAAACTGAAAAGAACGAATACAGGAGATTGAAATTAGCGTCCCTCTGAAGGCTGAAGGAAGTAAACGGACTCGTTTTCTATTCTGAGGATTGAGCCTAACTTGGGAGGCAAGAAGAACTGAGTGAATGGGAAGAAAAGGATGAAATTCCGTTGTCCATTGCAGAGTAAATTGCGGGCTAAAATGCACCTACAATGAGGAATTACCATTAAAACTGCGATTACACTGGGCAGTGCAGACTGTAGGCCCGCTTATTAAGTGAAACCCTGTTTCATCATGGCTCTGGTGAATGATCTCATCTCTCATGTGGATGGGACATTCTCTGGGTGTGTGGATGACACAGAACGATTAAGGATGGTTATCCGGTTTTACTGGAGATTCAAAGGTGAAACTACTCCATCATCTTACTTAACCAGGTACATGTTCTCACCCTTTAGCAGTTATGGAGGTTTGTTCTATAGTATCTTGCATCGTAACAAGTTCCAGGTCTTGGAAGATGATAAATTCTAGTGTCGTAGTTCCATTACTGGACAGAGATAGTACCTTTGAAATTTATCAGGTGATGAATCTTCCCCTTCCCTATCCAAAACTAAGGCCGAAGATAGGAGCGGTGGCTAGGTACAAGGTAGAAACCTATCCAGGGCAGAGTTTATGCTATTAACAAATGGAGAAGCAAAAATGTAAGAATGATGCCTTATGTATCTGTGGGCCTGTAAGTCCAATTTATGTGACAGGTAGTCATAATCTGTGTGTACTAGATTTATTTAAGAAAATAAGAAGGAATTAGAGATCATTGTCAGGTAGAGGTGTTGACTAGTGTAATGTTACCTAAAGCAACCTGTGTCTCTGATAGAATTTGGGCGCTGGCCACACAAGAAGAGATCGAATTATCTAACGTGTTTGAAGGAAGCCCACCACTACGATAAGAGTTATTCTCGCTTTTTTTTTTGTGAGGTGCGCATTGGTTGTGGAGCTCATGGTCCATCTATCTCTTTACCTCCCTACTACCAAGTGAAGAAAGTTTGAAGAGAATGAGGCTTTGTTAGAGCTGGTAGGAACGAATACCAGTGGATGGACGGAATTGTAAGAGAGATTCCTGAGATGTCGCTAGAAAAGATGCTGGCGTTGTTAAGGCCAATCGATAAGATTGATCTTGGACGGTTGAAGTTTTCTTAGATAAGATAGGTATGCCAAATTTGGGAGAATTGGGTTGCTATAATAACCTGGTTGACCGTTGTGGGAATTATACCAATGATAGTCGTGGCCTTGCTGGTTTGGTGGTGGTTGAAGAGGCGTGCGGTGTTGTCAACCGGGCAGAATAAACTGGCACAGGAGTATGATTGAAGGAGGGATTCTAGTTAGTGCACTTTACCAAGGTAGGTCCGACCTGAGTGCATTGGGACCCCTAACTAATATTGTCGTGGAAGGACCTGAACCAAAAAAGACTCGAGAAAGCCTGTTGTGAAGGCAACAAAATCGGAGGGACAGATTTTTGAAATAAATCGAATTTTTTTATTTTTTAGTAATGAGACTGAAATAATTGGTCGAGGAGTTTTTCGAACTTCAAAAAAAAAAAAAAAAAGGAAAGAACCCTCGAACTAAATGAACTATGTGAAAAGATTCTATTGCAAAGAGATCACCAAAACAGTGAACTTTAACCGGAAGTTGCATCTACATATGTATCGTAAGGACAATGAAAATGTAAATGGAAATAATGAGCCATAAGAAGAACTGAGGACTCTACCTTTTATGACTATCAGAGACTTATGTTTAAGTTCCCCTAGTAAGAAATATTGGAAAGGGTTTTCTCATATTTTGTTGATATAATGTTTTGTGTCATTTCTAGTAAATGACAGATGGAAAAATATGACAAAGCGTCTTTGAAACACATACAGTTTATAAATATATATATATATATATATATATATATATATATATATATTATATGGATTTCTGGGGAGATTTGAATAGTCTGATTAAATCAGATATTTTGTTTAATCATGTGCAAATTTGATCTAGGGAGAAGTTGGGAGCCATTGAATCATCAGGACAAATGTTGTCAAAAAATTTTTTATCGATTAAAAATTGAAATTTTAAAATCGTCGCATCAGATAACTTTGAAATTCACATGATTTTCCAATGAATGAAAGCCAGAAAGTTTTGATAATTGCGTGTGTATGTGTGTCAGATGATGATCACCATAATTTGAATGAATCAACCTGGGTTTATCTATATAAACATTGTTGGCTCGCATACTTAAAAAAACAAACGGGAAAAATTCAAACAGAGAAGAATACATTAGATAAGATGTTAAAAATGAGTTGTTTTTTTTGCTTTTCTTTTCTCTTTCATTTCTTTCTTTACTTTTTTTTTTTTTTTTAAATTTTCACCAATTCAACCTGTTTCATCGTTGTGTTTCCTTTCTTTCGTCCAGAAAATATATATATATATATGTCGTATATGTATATATTTATATTATTTTCATTTATATATATATATATATATTTTTATATATATATATTTTCATATTATCTATATATATATATTATATATATTTAAAGAAGACAGGAGACACTTATTTATGTTTCAAAGGTATCGGCTTCCATTTTTTATTTCTTGATACCGGTTTTCGATTAGGTTTTTAATTTAGTATTTTTTGCTTTTAAGGAAGATATTCATTTTCTTGTGTAATGATATCATTTCCAATCAATATCTGATTTTGTTAGATTGATAAATTTTGTTTCGTTATGTTCGTTCAAATCGGAATTTATAGTTTTTCTGGTCCAATCTTAAAAATATTCATATAGTTGGAAAAAAATCTTTCTAAATATGATAATTTGAATGTTTTTTTTTTATTTTTTTTTTTTTTATTACTGTTTGTCATTTTGCTTTGAAACAGCTAAATTTTGAACATTCCCCCTTTATTCAAATTTTACTATTTGATTTGCAAAATCAAAGTGACCAAATAATCAATATTCTTGAAATTTACACTCAAGAAGATTAGGTTACAACCAGAAAGCGTCCATTTCCCTGACCTGTATAAGGTTCCTACAAAATTTTAAAGAAAAATTAAGCAAAAAAAAAAAAAAAAAAATAAAGTTGTCTGACAGACACTAACATTAAAGAAATTTTTTATTAAACAACAAATAAAATGTCAACTATAAAACTACAATTTATTAACTATGTTGGTAAACTAAAAATTAAAGAAATGTCATAAAATATTTGTAGAAATGTGATCGACAGAAATCCTGGGAATGTTGGATTGTTAAGAAAATTAAAATGATTTGGTTTCCTGCTCAAAGAAATCGTATGTGTTCGACGGTCGATAGCGATGTTCGACTGGTAATTTATAATACTTTAAATGTTGAAAGTACTTTAAAAAGCCCTTAGTAATTAGGGTTAGTTGTTTTTATTTTTTATTACGTTTTTGTAACGAAATTGTTGCAGTTTTTAAGTCAACTTAGATGTTGGTTTTGGGTCAATGGTTGATGAATGTTTTGTTGAATTTCCTTGTGGTATGTAATCAGTGAAGGTCAAGTGAATGATATTTCGGCCATTCTATATTGGTCGGGCGCGAAGTATAAAGGTTTCTTCCATCGGCGTTTTGGGGCTATACTAGTGTTCCCATCCAGCCCGTGTCCTGGTAACGATCGATGGTCGTCGCTGTCGGCGGAATCCCAGTCGTGGCGAAGCTGTAATTTTTTTTCTGGCCCGTTTTGGGGTTGACTTCTAGTCGTCGCCATTAACGGTCCCGATCGATCAGTCGTTCCCGGTTCGATACCAGCTCCATCGTTCCCAGCTCCTTCCAATGTCTGGTTTCTGGAGTAACTGCTTCGATCTCAAGTCTAACCTACCACGTTGTGATTTTGATCTTAGGTAGACGAGATCAATCAGGCGTCGGGCCGTAGTGTAAATTGAGTCCAGACCGAAGGTGATATCGCACAAGCGTAAAGAAAAGGAAGCAAATAAAAGAAAAATCCAAGAGGTTCAAGTATGTTAAGAAATAACAAATTAACTTTATCCGTCTGTTATATGCAGGAGTGTGTTTTCCTCCCAGACCGTTTTCTACGGAATGTGACACTTTTACGTTTCAAGCAAGTTTCGTATCTTAAGTCAAGTGATTTAAATCTTAGGTGCTGGCTTCGTCAATATAAGTTAACTTAGGATAGGCGAAGTCGGAAGTTGTGGAATCTCTCGGTCAGCTTCTGCGAGGCAACACTCTGGTTCCCGCTACTCGAACTGAACTGGACTCGACTGACTCTCTGACTGTCGAACGGCCCGAGGACGTTCGTTTATATGGGTACCGACCAAAACCCGGTGCGGGCCAGACGCGGCCTGGGGTTCTCGGTAAATCTCGATTCCCAACAAGAAATCTTTTTGTTGTCAGGCTATGAAAATTGATTACTTCCCATTTTCGGAAAATTAATAACTTTCCATTTTTTTTTATTTTATTGGTGGGGTCTCCCGCGTCTGTGAGGGGAGGTCGGAATAGAGCTATCCTCCTAAACTCTTCCTCTCTCACATTGATATCTCATACCTATCCCTTCAGTGGGCGTTAATAATTTCTCTGTCCTTCTCATCCATTCACATCTGCCTATCACCATTGCTACCACTCAACCAATGGCATCCCGGCCGTGCAGGTGTGGCTAAGCTGGCCTCCTTAAAATTATAATCCAGAATTTTTGTTTACAAAATTCTCCTTTTTCTCATCGGCCAAAATTTTTACGAATCCCATATTGCCACTTAAAAACTATCATATCTTTTGGTCACTCAGAATCCACTTAGCCAGCACTCTTTACCAATTCCATCAATCACTGTCAAAGTTTGCCATCTGGTCCCTTCGTGAAGTTAGCTTATACCGGAACCCTTAGCTTCTTGAGAAATTAAATTCTTTATCTCACCAAATCACAATTCTTCTACGCTATCTTTTTTTTCTGCCCAAAATTTTACAATCACCATATTGCTACTCAACGCCTCGGCGTCTGAAAGCGACACCTTGGTAAAGTAAATAATAACGGTCCTCTCCACCCACATTGAGAAAAATGCCAAAATTTTATAATCACCATATTGCCTTTCCTTGCTGGCACTCAAGAAAAATAAATAAATAATATCTTGGAATATTAATATTAATACTGACTCTCCCTACCCTGTATCGGCAATCATCTCAGGCCGAAATTTTTATGACCGCCATGTGGTCTTCCTGATATCTTAATTCTTTGTTTATCCTTCCGAATTCTCCCATTTCTTTCGGAAAGGCACTTCTTTACAACAATATTAATCAATCTGATAAAATCTCACATATGGCTTTACGGGTTTACTGTCTTTTGTGAAAAGTATCTTTTTCATAAATAAAATAAAATCTTTTTAACACCGAACGGTATATCTTTCGGGGTAACTTCTTTCCGCTTTCAGTATTTCCTGTTTTAATTTCTACGGTTAATTACCATATCTAAATAGTGTCACAGATGTACCAAAGACAAGATCTGCAGGAGTGCACTGAAGATCTTCTTTCATCAGGGTTCGTAACGAAAGCATAACTAACGGTAATTTCTCCAGCCATGTTTGGGCGTTGTCAGAACTTGTTAATGCGGCTTTAAGTTGACGATAGAACCTCTCGACAAGACCATTCACACAAGGGTGATATGCAGTTGTCAAGATATGGGTAGCTTCAAGCAAGTTCACAAATTCCATGAATAATGTCGACTGAAACTGTGGACCATGGTCTGTCATTATAATCGAGGGGCAGCCGAAAATGGAAATCCATTCCTGCAAAATTGCGTTAGCAACAGATTCTGGTGGACTGGTCAACGAATAAATCTGTCAATTATCGTTAAGATGTATTGATAGCTGGCGTCACATAATAAGTGCCTACTGCTGAAGGGCACATGACGTAGCTCAATTCATAAACATGTGTCTTCTTTTAGTGTCGTCCCTTTGTTGCTCGTTGACTAATGTATCAATGTCAAGCGATTATTTGCTCGATGCATTGATTATAGTAGCGCGCGACAGCGTATCTGCTACAGTATTATGATTCCCCTTTATGTATCGAATATCCGTCGTGAATTGGGAAATATAGTCCAACAGTCGGTAATCACGAGGGTTATATTTGTCGCTCTTAGCATGTAAAGCATAAATAAAGGGTTTGTAATCCGTGAAAACGCTGAAATTGCGTCCCTCTAAAAGACAGCGAAAGTGTTTGATGTCTGTATAGATAGCTAACAGCTCACGCGAAAAAGTACTGTATTTTTTTACGGAGGATTAAGTTTTACAGAGTAAAATGAAAGTGGCTTAGTTAATCGCCTGTATGCTGATGTAATAGAGCTCCGATTGCTTCTGAAGAAAAGTCGGTCGTAAAAAATAGGTGTGTTTTATCATCATCTTGAAGATAAGTAAGCTTGGTGAAATTCGGTAGGGCGTTCTTGGCTTCATTGAATGCAGAGTGAAAGTTTCACCATTGAGTGTAATTTTGGCGTTGCGTTCCCCCTGGTTACGGAGTTGATTTGTCAGGGGTGACAGTATGTGTGAACATTTAGGGATAAACTGACTGTTGTAATTGATTAGTCCCAAGAATCTGCGAAGCTGTCGAAGTGTTGTCGGCAGGGGAAAATTCTGTACTGCTTTTACTTTGTCGGCGACAGGTGTAATGCCAGTACCGTCTATCTCGTGCCCGAGAAAGACTAGCCTGGGTACTGCGAATACACATTTGTTGGGGGTTAATTTTAAGACTAAAGTGGTTGAGTCGCTCGAAAATTTGGGTTACATGACCTATGTACTCGTTCATGTCTTTGCTAGCTATGAGAAAGTCGTCGATGTAGGCGAATGAATGTGGTAATCCACGAAGGGTTTCATCGATTAGCCGCTGGAAAGATTGTGCAGCATTACATAGTCCGAAAGGCATCCGCAAAAACTCGTACAAGCCGAAGGGTGTAGTTATTGCAGTTTTATGAACGTCCTCTGGAGCTACCGGAATTTGGTAAAATGCCTTCCTTAGGTCAATTTTTATAAATATTTGAGCACCTTGGTGTGTTATTGCAAAGTCTGCTAGGTTTGGCACAGGGTATTTATCAGAGACAGTCTGTGCGTTAAGACGTCGAAAATCTCCACAGGATCTCCACGCCCCCGACCGTGTCTTAGACACCATATGGAATGGGGAAGCGAAGGGGCTAGATGACAGTCGTATAATGCTGAGGTCTAACATGTGCTGAAACTCAGCCTTCGATAGTTTGTATTTATCCGGGCTTAATCTGCGAGGGGATGAGAAAACAGGAGCTCCAGATGTCTGAATCCGATGTACAGTGTTGTGTTTGACGGACTCCGTATGAGTGAAAGGTGTAAGCGCAAGGAATTTATCTAAGACGTGCGGCACAGATTTTAGTGGATGTATATGTGGAAATAATGCCTGTTACATCGTCTGGTCTATTAGGATGTGGGTAGACATATCCAAAAGAGCTTGTAGGGGGCTAAGAAGTCGGCCCCGAGGATAGGAATTTTCACCTGTGCGACGGTGAACATCCACAGGAACGATCTTCTTAAGCCGATGTTGAGTGTGAGAGAAATCCAGCCAAATGTCTCGATCTTCGTACCGTTTGCTGCACGCAGGGCATATGATGATTCGCTCGTTGTGGTGTTAGCTCTGGGTGAGACTACACTGACCTGGGCTCCGGTGTCCACCAAAAATAACTCGCCTGAGTTAATATCGTTGATGTAAAAAAGATGGTTAACTCGATTTCCCCCAACAGCAGACGCCGTCTTCATGCGCTGTTGGGATCGCCTTTTCCCGCTTGTTTTTTCGTAGTAGATATTGGTTGATCGTTGAAATGGCAAGGCTTTGCACAATGTCTCGCTGCTTGTCAAAACTTCTGGTGGTACCAGCAAATACCAGTGTTTGGTTTACTCCTGGTCCTCGAATTAGATCTACTTGTGGAGTCGAGACTTGTATGCGTTTTATGTTGCACGCGAACGCACTCTACTCAGGCGCTCCAGTTGCATGGACAATTTGACCTGCTGCTGCATTTTCTTTAGCGTATCGTCACCGGGTGTGCTGTCCGCCGAGGAAATATGGGTGCTGTACGATTCTACGATTCTATCGGTTATTGCAGCCACTCGTAGCAGGTTCAAGTCCTCAGGAAGCGTTGCCAAAATCTGCGCGGTGTGGGTTGGCAGCTTGTCTAGCCAGAGTTTGCGTAGCAAGGTATCTGACATGTTGTTGTTACCCAGAAGGTTTTTAATCTTCTGAAGTTGGGTTGGTTTGTTCTGGTCAAGCTGAAGAGTGTTAAACAGGTCGTTAATTCGTCATTCCTCTGACTTTCCGGTCCTGTATATAATGGCTTCTTTAAGAAAGTCGAATGGGTTCTCTGATGGGACATTATCTAATAAATCGAAAATTTCCGCTTCGATGTCGGGAGGTAGTTTCTCGACTACGTAAGCGAAACGAGCATTCTGTGACTGGATTCTCTTGGCCTGAAATATTGCGCTCAACTGAGAACCAAATGTGAATGTTTATCGTGTTGAAGACGGGAAGGTTGACCAGCACTGCAGCTCCGTCACTGTCTGGGACTGCCATGATGAGTTGCGTGCATATTCGCATGTGATGACGAAAAAATTTTGAGCGCCAAGTTGATATGCTGATTTCGGTATGTTTCTCACAATTCTCTTACTAGTTTCACCGGCCAAATTTTGTGTTTCAAAATGGGGTAACAGTGAAATATTGGTGCCTTCTTTGAATAATGAACTCCTCTTAGAACGGCGTGGTTACCAATGGATACCAACCAAATGTGGTTTTCCTAATCACATCGGGCTCCTTCTAATCACATTTGAGTACACCAATCAAATGTAGCGGACTTCACCACATTAATTTAACTTTAGATTAGGAAACAGGGCTCACACAGAAAAGGATAACAAAAAGACATTGTTACACATGAAATATGTATTTAACAAGATGTACAATATCAAACAACGATGTGAAAGAAAGCATGCATTTAAGTAAGAAAAGGTTGAATTAACCAAGAGTTGTCTCTCTTTAACAGTTATTTTAGTGTTCCAATGATCACTGGAAGAATGTTCATGAGAGTCTCTCTTGTAATGATTGTTCTTGAAAGATATTGCTGTGTAAGAAGAGTTTATGTGAGTGTATACAAGGTATATTCAACATGTGAGTGGTGTGTGTGAGTGAGAAAGTTGACGTATGGTTTCAACTGTTGTGGTTTCGTTTGGCAGTTGAATTTCTCACTAATGAGATGAAAAAGACCTTAGCTTTTATAAGCAATTGTAGGCTCCAAATCACTGCGCAGGAAGAATTATTCTTCACGTGCAAATGATCTGATTGGTTGGCATCGACCAATCAGCGAGCGAGCTTTGGGGAGACTTAAGAAAGCTTCTGTGGTCCGTTTCTCCCAAAAGTGCACAGAATTGACTACTTAAAGATAGAGCGATTACAAAATCGTCGCATTACTGCGATCTGTAAATTGCCTATAATAACGTAGTAGTGATTAATTAACCAATGAATGCTTGGCGTTATATGTGATTTGTATTTTTGTATGTACATGTAACCCGGATATAAGAGACCCGGATATAAGAGAGATCTTCTCTGGTTCCAAATTAGAGCCTGTTTTAATGTAAACAAAATAGACTAAACCCGGATATAAGAGAAACCCGGATATAAGAGACTTCTTTTCCGGTCCCGACAACTCTCTTATATCCGGGTTACACTGTATGTATGTTCGTGCGTAATAGATCCGCACAATCTAATCTTACTTAAGTGTATTCTCTAGATAAAACCATTTGTAAAAGTAAAAATAAAATGAATTTATTTTCCATGTTTAGAAGGATTTTATAGGCAGAACACACACCGAACTATAGTAGGTAAAAAAGAGTAAATTTTACAGTAAAAATGACTTGCAGTTTTGAAAATATACACATTTTAAACCTGAGATAACCGTATGAATTAAATTTTATCAACATTTATATTTTATACCGTTACTTACTGTAAGAGAAAAAGATTGAAAAAATATGTTAAAAACATTTAATTTAATTGACTAGTTTTTTTTTAATTTAATTGACTGTTTTTTAAGAAAAAAAAAGGAAATAAATGACGTCTTGGAAATCTATTTGTTTCAAAAAAAAAAAAAAAAAAAATTAAGAAAAATAGTGAAAAAAAATAATAAAAAAAATAAAAGTTTAATCTTAAATGTTAAATTTTATGTCTGATTTTTTTGTCTGAAATCTTATTTGTAAAAATGAAAGATTTTTTAAAAAAAAAAATTAGGAATGCAAAATTAGATATTAATAATTAATAATTCTTAATTTCACTTTTAAAATAATGTGTATTTTATATTAACAAAATATCTAGAAAAAAATAATTAAAAAAATCTCAGTTTTTAGATGTATAATGTATATTTTCAAAACTGCAAGTCATTTTTGGAGAAAAAGTAAAAAATTCTTTTTTTAGCCAAATCTTTTTTGGGTCTTTCTGTCTTTTTTCTAAAAAGGAAAATTAATTCATTTTCTTTTTAAAATATTTTTTTTATCTTAATAAGTAATTATATTAAAATTTTTAAAATAGTTTTATTTCAATGCAAAAATGTTATTAAAAAAACAGATGATATTCTTGCAGACTTTGAAATATAAATATTCTAAAATAAAATTAAAAGCTTTTAATTATTTTTAATATTTAATTTTAGGTGTATTCGCTTCACTTTTAAAAAAAACTTTTTATTTTCCTTGTTTTTTAGAAATTTATTTGCAAAACCCCAATAACAATGTGGCGTACCAGAAAAAATTGCCCTTTTTTTTTTCTTTTTTTTTTTTTTTGCTTACTTTATGTTTTTGAAGGAATTCTTTTTGGGTCAGAGAAGAAATGAACATCTTCCTGGTTGTAATTTAAAGTGTCTTCTAATTGATTAAAAAAAATATTGATAAAGATTGGTCACTTTTCAATTTGTAAACAAAGGCCACGTGTTTTAAAAAAATGAGATTTGTTTTCTAATTTATATAAAAAAAATAATTCGATAAATAAAAAGTGAACACAAATTACATATTTAGAAACAAGTTTTCTTTTTGCTATTTTTTTGTTTGGACAAAAATACACAATAAATTGAGTTGAATGGACTAAGTTGCAAATTTATTTTCAGATATCGACTGGAAATTTATTCACAAAAAATGAATGGCTAAAAGCAAAAAAAAAAATTAAAAACCGAAAAATAAAACTACGTTCAAGGATGTCAAACCATTGTAAATAAATTAGTATTTAAATTTTTTTTTTTTTTTTTGTTTTTTCATATAATTATAAAATAAATTAATGTATTTCAAAAAAAAAATACTGTCAAAGATTTAAATAAAATTTTTTAAAACAATATCACTATTTGACTTAAATATTTTTTGCAAATTATCATAATATTACTAATAATATGCAATATATTGTAAATAAAAATTTTTATGTGAATATATTAATACCCAAATGTTGCAAATTGTTTATCATTATATTAATACTTAAATTAAATTGCAACTGGCAATATAAGATATTTAAAATTTTTTTCCTATCATTATATAAAAAAAAGTGGATATCAAACCTATCAGGATATATTAGTTTTGATCTAACATCTGGTGAGTCATTGGGAAAATTGGCTAGGCTGCTGATTGCAAAATAACATGAGTTATTGAATTTCAAAATGGAGACTAATAGAAAAAAATATCTCTATCATTATCTCGATTGCTGCAATTAATTTAATATTTGATTATTGTGCTATAAATATCATATACTATGTTTACATGAGTTCCAAAAAGCAGGCTAAATATGCAAATTTCATCATTGGCTACAACATTCTGGATCTGCATTCAGATGTCAATATGCAAACTCTCTTGTTCTCTGTGTTTTAGCCACCATGAAGTTCCAATATCCTATGCTATTCCAATATCCTATGCTATTCCAATATCCTATGCTATTCAACAATTTGACTGTCAAATTGAGAAGGTATTTTGTGTTTGATACTCATTTCATAGATTTTGAATAAAGTGGCAGAAGGTATTATCAAGCCAAGCATATTAACAAGGACAGCTCAGCTGTTAATTATGACAGATAGTGAAAACTATAAGAAATAAATAATTATTGACTATTCATAAAAGCAACTGTAAATCAATGGCAAAGATAGTAAAATATAGTGTTTAGTACCACGAACTTACATTGTTTACCACAAAAATTCCAATAAAAACAAGACAAATCTTATACTACCTTCAAGGCTTACAGCATATTATATTAATTTTATTTTCTCCTGTGTTAATAATTGGTATAGCAGTTTTCCAAATGATTATTGATCAAATTATTGACGACAAAAACATTGTTCTGTTACTACAGTATGGAACTTCTATTGCCTATGTTCTACCTCTGGCTGCTTTTGTCATATTTTTCTTTACCTTCCTTTTTACCTTTTAATTTATTTTGAAATAATTAAAAACTCTAATCTGAATAACAGATTAAAGTTTTTAATTATTTCTTTTTCTAGTTTCACCCTTTCAATAAAACTGATAATAAACCAGACTTTGTCTTCAGAATTTAGAGGTGCTGTAAGGTGTTTAACTTACAGTCAGATCTACAGACATGTATTGAAAGGCAAAACAGACACTTTTATGTATAATTAAGAAATCATGATATATGAAAAAACATGAGAACATTAAAAATTTGTATAAATTCATGAAAGTTATTAAATCAAAGTTTTGCAAGCTATCTCAATTTTGGCATTTTCTTTAGTAAATGTACTAAATAGAATGTAATGCTCTTGATAGAAAATAAAGTGATGAGAATTGAAAGACACCAATTATATATGTAGATATAGTAAGCATACAAGAGAAGTAGCTGAACACATTTCCTATAGGAAATTCCTTTACTTTTAAATTATGTACATAGTGCGATGGGTAAATTTTTGCCATTTTATATTTTTAATTTCACACATGGACATTGTTTGTTTTTGATTTTGTTGACTGCACTGTATAGTAGGGTCAGTTGAACACAGTCTGTGAGAAAAAGAGCACCATAACGCAATTCCCTCCACCAGAAATTTGGAAATGGCATGTTGTACTGCTTGGCATTTGCACTGGAAGCTCCAATGCGAACATTTCAGAGTGTTTGCGTGTCAATCTGAGGACATAGTAGAGGATTTAGAAAGAGTTTCATTTCATTTAATTGACTAGTTTTAGGAAATAAATGTGAAATCTATTTGTTTTTTAAAAAATATTGAAAAAAAATTGACATGACGTCTGAAATCTATTTGTTTCAGTTTGGAAAAAAAGTTTTGCGGTAAAATTAAGTTAACAACAAAATAGCGAGTAAAAAATAATGATTACCAAAGTACGGCAGCTTGGAAAACTTACTCTGATTGTTCTGATAAGAAAAAAACCCTGAATTTGTTGGTGGGGGCCTCAGACCCAATACGCAGGCCTACATCAAGAGGGTGGCTGCTGGAAGACCCTATGTCTGGCAAAAAGACTGCACCATGCCACACAATCAGGAGAACCCAGTCATGACTGTCAGACAATTTCTGCGACTACATCACACTTTACTCTCCCCAGGTAACCCCCTTAATTATTATGTGAGGGTCACAGTTGAGTGAGAGAGCAACAAAACATGTAACACCAAAGATGAACTAAAGTCAAGGATTATGGATGCATTCACCAACTTAAACATGGAGACCACCCAGAACTGCAGGAGATTCTGAAGACGTCTGGAGGCCGTGGTTGAAGCCAATGGCAATTTTATTGAACAAATTTACTTTTTAGTATTTCAAGATATTTTTGTGTAATTTTGGTAAATATATCTGTTAAAATGAGATATCTGTTATTTCCATTTTAGTGTAATTTAGACAATATATATATATTAGAGATATCGCACCCTGCATTTATCAAGCACTACTTGAATTATGCTTTTCTTCACTCCGTGAGGTCAATCTGAGATCAAAGTGTAGTATCTGTTCTCCTCATTTGGCATTAATTGACTGAACATCCTGTGCTACTTTTGGTTGAAATTTCTAAAATAAAACAATTTTTCAGGGAAATAAGTTTCTCAACTCTTATTGCTCTTTCCAGTATTGTTTGAAGTCATGTGAAATGTAAACATCTTGATTATATCATTATTTTTTCTTGTTCTATCCATTTTAATTTGTTACTGTTAAAAGTTCTTAAGTTATATGGTGTCTGTTATTTGGTACAGTTCTTTGTGATTCTGTAGCACAAGTCAATAAAGTTCTAAGTTGGATGACCTACAGGCTTTATTTTCTTAAAGCCATTTTAATCATTAATCTGAGAAATTGATTATATACAGCTAACAGTTTAGATATTTCTGAACAAGTTTGATGCCATGCATATATCAAAGTCTCAATTGATGAGGGCATTTGAGGACATGACTCAAGTTTTTAGGTTAATGTTTTCTAACAATTTGCGTTGTTGGGTGAAACTACACTTAGCAGAGACTCTTCTATGTTCAATTTCCTTATTGGGATCCTCACTATATAAAGTATATATATAAAGTATATATACAATTTTGTGAACTCATATATATCCTCTATCAGATCAAGACATTTATTTGAATCAGTGTGGATGAGAAGACAAAGTCTTTATCGATTTGATCATATATTGCTTTGAGGTCAATATAGCAGGCATATAATTTTATATTGGAAAAGTATGCAATTTCCTGGAATTGTTTGATTATATTCAGACCATCATTATGCCCTTTACCAGCACAAAAACCAAGTGCTGGAAGTGGTCATGGACTTAATCAGTACACAATGTCAAGCAGCCAACAAACAGCCTGTAATGGCCAGAGAACCGAAGATCCTTTTTCACAAAGAAGTTGAACGCACTGTGCAAAAGACCCAAATAACGCCCAACATGACACTACTGAGTGGAGCCTGTCATTGGAGGGTATTAGTTGATGTTAGAAGACCTCAACATATTCTGGCACGCATCATTCAGACAGATGCCGTCTCCTGACATTGTAGCATGGTCTGATTCAAAGAAGTTTGTCTTCCTAGTTGAATTAACTGTTCCATGAGAGGAGAACGGGGAGGAGGTAAACGAGCAAAAGAAAATCACAGCAATCTGACTGCATGGAAAAGGGGAGGGACATGTCATGTGCTACATATTGAGGTTGGGTGCTGTGGGTTCCTTGGACAGTCAATCGTTTCCTTTCTTTTGAAGGTTGACATTACTGGCCGGTGCTTGAAGTGTGCTTCATATTGTCTCCAGAACACAGCTCAACAGGCATCGTTGAATTTGGTCAAAATGCAAAATAAACAAAGTTAATTAATACCATAGTTGCAATACAATGCTACTTCCGACATGAAACACATCTATTTACATTCCATTCTACATCATTCATAACCATCGCTATAAGCGCATTGTGTATTAGTTAATGATCAATATTGAAAATCTGACATGACTACTATAGGATACAAATCCTATATCATTCCAACAAGTGACTAAAAAACACAAAGTAGATTTGCACACCCGCAAAATCGGATCAAAACGATTAAAAACAGATTTCGCAATAAGATGTGAAATTAATTTTCTGACCAATGAAAGGAGGCGATTTGCTCAACCAAAAAAAAAAAAAAAGTCAACAATAAATACAGAGTTTCAAGTCAGTCGCCGAGTCAGAAGGGCGCAGAGATCATAGAAGACTGACAGTGACTCAACCCGACACTAAGAGCCGAAAGTGGATTAGGAAAGGACAACAACAACAACAAATTTACAACTGACTCCAAAACAATTCATAAGTACATTTTCCTTTTATCTTTTTATTCCTCATTCACACTCTCTTTTCAACTTAAATTGATAGCCCTTTTTCATTTGCAACTATACAAAACAAAAGAAACAGACATTACTCTGCTACTCTGTTGAAAGACAGCGAACACAGACATTTTTTGTCAAAATCACATTTTTGCTTAAACGAACTAAAGCATTAATCTTTTTTACCCTATTCACAAGATAATAAATATACAATATTCTATTTTCTACAAACGTTCCTTATCGTGTTGTTTCTTCTTGAAAATTGCGTTGTATTTTGTGGACAGGGTATCCCGTATTAAATTCTCCTTTAATCCGGGTAGGCTGAATGAACCCCACAAGTGGTGACCAATCGACGTGAAATGAACTCGCAAATTTCCAACTGAAAGAAAAACTTCAACAAAATAAGCAACACATTTTTTTTATCATATAACCATAATCATCAAGACACATAGAAAATGGATACTCACACTACGGAACCTATGGAAGCCGCTATAACAATTAACTTACCAACTTACAACCCAACTAACGTACAAATTTGGTTTGCACAGTTAAATGCAATTTTCAACGCAAAGAAAATTACATCGCAAAGTTCAAAATATGCCTACGTTGTCGAAAAACTTCCTGCAGATGTAGCATCCGAGGTAGTGGATCTACTTAATGACATGCCGGAAGAAAAACCTTATGACACGTTGAAAGCTGCAATTATTAGACGTGTCGGTAAATCGGAGGAAAGAAGGCTACACGACTTATTCAATAATGTGA
Organism: Acanthosepion pharaonis; assembly: GCA_903632075.3. Taxonomy (NCBI): domain Eukaryota; kingdom Metazoa; phylum Mollusca; class Cephalopoda; order Sepiida; family Sepiidae; genus Acanthosepion; species Acanthosepion pharaonis. The sequence continues at coordinate 219,505 of CAHIKZ030002756.1, read as the reverse complement.
ACCAGGGATATATTAAACCTTCACAGCTTTTAAGAAAAATGCGATCCTTATTAGGAGACAACACCATGTCCGAAGTGGTGTTAAAGAAACTGTGGATGGATAAACTACAAACACATACAACACAAACACTCGCATCACTCCCCGATGATTTACAGCTGGAAAAAATAGCAGAAATAGCAGACAAAATACATGACAACAACCAAGACAAAAATGTATACGCCACATCACATGCACCAACAGATACAGCAACATTACCAGACAAGTCATCTGAATTGTCGCAGCTGTATAAGCAAATGGCGAATCTCATCTTACAAGTACAGAGTCTGGTACAAGCACAGAAATCTCAGCGTTCTCGTCCAACATTCAAAAATAGATCCTACTCACCGCACAGACGTCGAAGTAGATCGAACTCTTTCTCCAGAGAGCAAATTACACACGATACCTGTTGGTATCATTATAAATTTGGAAGAAATGCAAGGAAGTGCACTGAACCATGCAATTTCAATTCGAAAACTTCTCACATTTCTACACAACACCAGAAATGACTATGCCAGCAACAAGTAAAGACGACATTAGCTGCTGGATTAAAACAAGAGAGTCGTCTATTTTACATCCACTGAGAAGTAACGGATATTTATTTTTAGTCGACACCGGCGCTCAGATCAGTTTTATCCCACCAAATACAAAACAAAAGCCTACATTCTCCACATACACATTGCAGGCAGCAAATGGATCAAAGATAGAAACATACGGTGAGATATCACTAACGCTCGATTCGGGTCTAAGAAGATCTTTTCATACAAGCAAATGTGAAAACACCTATCCTGGGAGCGGATTTCCTTTCCCATTTCGATTTATCAGTGAATATGGCTACACACTCTCTCATTGACTGTAATACAAACCTAAGAACAAAGGGAATCACCTCAATCTACACGTCAACGGGAATTAGTTCAGCAATACCAACGGCTAATGGCCTACATGAATTGATAAAAAAATTTCCTACACTAACCACGCCTTTAACACATACAGATGAAATCCGTCACACTGCTAAACATTATATCACCACAGCTGGACCACCTACACACGCATCACCACGCAGATTACATCCGGACAAATATAAAATAGCAAAAGACAAATTTCAACATATGTTGCATTTAGGAATCATACGTCCTTCAAAGAGCCCATACTCCTCTCCGCTACATATGGTTCCGAAACCAGAAGCTGGCGCATGGCGACCTTGTGGGGATTTTAGGAATCTCAATGCAAAAACTGTTCCTGATAGATATCCTATACCGCACTTACATGATTTCGCCATAGGTTTGCAAAAAAACCACAGTTTTTTACAAAATTGGATTTGGTTAAGGCGTACTACCAAATTCCAGTAGCAGAAGAAGACATAAGGAAAACTGCAATTACCACTCCTTTTGGACTCTATGAATTCACCAGGATGCCATTCGGGTTACGTAATGCCGCCCAAACCTTTCAAAGACTCATTGATGAAGTTTTGAGAGGATTGCCTTTTACCTTTGCATATATCGATGACGCACTTATCGCCAGTCGTGATGGAAAAGAACACCTATACCATATTCAACAAGTCTTCGAAAGACTGGCACATTTTGGCTTAAAGATAAATGTCCACAAATGCGATTTTGCTGTTTCAAAGTTAAATTTCTTGGGCCATGTGATCGACAAAAACGGAATCACAACTGTCCCAGAGAAAGTAGCAGCAATACAAAACTTTCAGCAGCCGACATCACTGCGTCAATTAAGACGATTTCTCGGTTTAGTAAATTACTACCGTAGATTTATTCCAGGTTGTTCCAGAATTTTGACCCCACTCACAAACTTGCTGCAAAAACAAGAAGAAAAATGCAAAAATACTGATTGAGGGAGAAGCATTAGCTGCATTTCAAAATGTTAAAAAAGCGTTAGCAAATTTTACCAAGCTTTCTTACATCAGTAACTCAACACTTACATTGACAACTGACGCCTCAGGCGATTCAATTGGAGCAGTTCTACATCAGAAGCTAAATGGTTCAGAAAAGCCAATCTCCTTTTTCTCGGTTAAATTAAACAAAGCACAGCAGAAGTACAGTACCTTCTCGAGAGAGTTACTAGCTATTTACTTAGCAATAAGGCATTTTCGACATCTGCTCGAGGGACGAAACTTTACTGTTTTCACAGACCACAAACCCCTCACTTACGCTTTACATGTGAACACAGATAAATACACACCCAGAGATACCCGACAACTGGACTACATATCCCAATTTACATCGGATATCTGCTATATTAAAGGTTCAGACAATATCGTGGCAGATACACTTTCGCGCTCCACGATACAATCTATCGATTCTGAAACCCTTAACTTCGACCTCATTGCAGACGAACAAACGGATGATACCACATTATACAAAATAAAAATTAGGACACTTCTTTACAATTGAAGGAACACCCCGTCCCATTTGGAACAAAAAACACTACTCTGTGACGTTGGGACTGGTTATTCAAGACCATATATTCCACCTTCATTGAGAAAAAAGATATTTCTGCATTTTCACAATCTCTCACATCCCGGACACCGAGCAACCGACAAGTTGATTAGCAGTCGTTTTGTCTGGCCAAACATGCATACTGACATAAAACGCTGGACTCAAACTTGTTTTTTCAATGCCAAAAAGCAAAGTAAACAGACATACTAAAAGTCCCCTCCTGGGCATTTTCTAAAACCAGATGGTAGATTCACGAATCTTCACATGGACATAGTGGGTCCCTTACAACAGAAGAAAACGGACATAGTTACCTACCCACTATTATCGACCGATTCACAAGATGGCCTGTCGTTGTTCCTCTAAATATATATCTGCAGAAACGATCTCTAAAACAGTATATTACAAAGTGTGGATTGCCGTTTTTGGTTGTCCCTCAGTAATAACTACAGACCGAGGTTCTCAGTTCCAATCTACGCTCTTTGATGAGTTCACAAAACTATTGGGAAAAAAGCATATTACAACAACGGCTTATCACCCATGTGCCAATGGCTTTAATTGAACGTTTCCACAGGCAACTTAAGACAGCATTAACTGCAAATAATGATTCCAAAGACGTGGTTAGAAAATCTACCGCTAATAAAACTATCCATTCGAATGTAATCATTTAGGATGTACAGCATCCGAAATGGTTTTGGAACGCCCTTGACGTTACCAGGACAGTTTTGTGATTTTGCTCCAGTCAACTCAACCAACTTTTCTTTTATACAAGGATTTAAGCAAAGAATGAATAAACTAGTTTTCACACCCACTAGAACACAAACAAAAAACCTTTACACTCCAAAAACCTCCACAATTGTGAATATGTTTTCGTACGAAAAAACACAGTAAAAAGGCCTCTTTGCCCTACTTATACAAGACCTTTTCAAGTGAGTCAACAGAAAACCCAAATATTTCACAATTGTAGCAAAAAGCAAGCAAGACACTGTCTCTATAGACAGACTAAAACCAGCGTACTTGGATTTACCTACAAAGGAAAGTACGTCGGAACATTCTACAGCCGCGACAAATACCAACGTAAGTGAAACATTTTCTATACCACCAAACACACCTAAAAACATTACCACGAGATCTGGTAGACACGTACACTGGCCTACTCATTTTAAAACATATATTAGATATTGAAAAAGCAAGCAAGACACTGTCTCTATAGACAGACTAAAACCAGCGTACTTGGATTTACCTACAAAGGAAAGTACGTCGGAACATTCTACAGCCGCGACAAATACCAACGTAAGTGAAACATTTTCTATACCACCAAACACACCTAAAAACATTACCACGAGATCTGGTAGACACGTACACTGGCCTATTCATTTTAAAACATATATTAGATATTGAAAAATATTTTCAATATTTATCAATCTGCAGGGGGGTTTATAGGATACAAATCCTATATCATTCCAACAAATGACTAAAAAACACAAAGTAGAATTGCACACCCGCAAAATCGGATCAAAACGATTAAAAACAGATTTCGCAATAAGATGTGAAATTCATTTTCTGACCAATGAAAGGAGGCGATTTGCTAAACCAAAAAAAAGATAACGAGCCAGTGTAAAAAAAAGTCAACAATAAATACAGAGTTTCAAGTCAGTCGCCAGTCAGAAGGGCGCAGAGGTCACAGAAGACTGACAGTAAAATTCATCACTGACTCAACCCGACACTAAGAGCCGAAAGTGGATTAGGAAAAAACAACAACAACAACAATAACAAATTTACAACTGACTCCGAAACAGTTCATAAATACATTTTCCTTTTATCTTTTTATTCCTCACTAGCTGTAGAGCCCGGCGTTGCCCGGCGATGTAACAGTAAGAGATATATCAAGTATCGACCATCATAAAGACTGAAAAATAAAATTGACAAAGATTATTGTTTAACGTTGACGTTCACGCATGTCTTAATTAGTTTTTTTTTTTTTTACGAATTGGTGAAACCCAAACTGAAACAAAAACATTGTTTTCAATCGTTACGAGTCTACCGATTGAATAGAATTATAAACAATTGTCTTGTAAATGGAATTTTTAAAGCATTCTGAATGTAAAAATAAAGAAAAAAGTGTGCAAGACAATAAGAAACACTACCTGCCAAAAAAAAAAAAGAAAAGTGAAGTTTTGTTAAAATCGGTTGAAAATGTAGGAAATCCGATCCCATATATAAATGAACACACACACACACACACACACACACACACACACACACACACACACACACAACCTGGATTTTATAATAAGTATAACTCGATATGAGTTGTTCCCATTTCATTCTCGTGACAGCGATGCCTCTTAATCGTGTTTTCAAATTGATTTCGTGCAAAAACAATTGTGTTTTTCCAATTTTGGGCGCTGTCAGAACCACCGCAATGTAATTTTACGTAATCCTGTGAAGTTTTGCTGAAATCGGTTGAAAAATGTAGGAAATCCAATCCAATATATAAACGAACAGACACACACACACACACACAACCTGGGTTTTATAAGTATGATTCACACTCTCTTTTAAAACTTAAATTGATAGCCCCTTTTTCATTTGCAACTATACAAAAACAAAAGAAACACATTACTCTGCTACTCTGTTGAAAGACAGCGAACACAGACATTTTCTGTCAAAATCACATTTTTGCTTAAACGAACTAAAGCATTAATCTTTTTTACCCTATTCACAAGATAATAAATATACAATATTCTATTTTCTATAAACGTTCTTTATCGTGTTGTTCATTCTTGAAATTTGCGTTGTATTTTGTGGACAGGGTATCCCGTATTAAATTCTCCTTTAATCCGTGTACGCTGAACCCCACACTACACAAAAACATTTGTGGTTCCAGGGGTGGCAGTACCTCTTTAGCCATCTAAAATGTATTACCACCCCTGGCTGGTGGCTGACAAGGGTAGGGCATCGCACATGCTTTTACACATTGTATGGAGAAAAAAAGAGGAGATACCTACCATTGAGTAAGTGAATATATGGTAAGGGTCAGTAATTCTTCAATACATCGTGAGGGTATAAACAACATTTCTCATTTGACACCTAGCACTAACTTGTAATTAGAAGAGATGCTTGCCAAGTGAATATGTGGTATGGGTCAGCAATATGGTGGGAATGTAGATAAAGGCATAGCCAAGATTTGTCAACTGACAGCTAGCAGTAACATATAATTAGAATAGATGTATGCTATAAAGTATATGAATATATTGTAAGAGCGAAAGTCTGCGTCAATTGCACAGTCTCTGGCACAATGATAGTGAGATGTCAACTGAAACTGTCAAGAATGGTTAGTATATAGCCTTTACGCTTTGAGATGGACATTGTGATAAAATCGATGTAGTGAATAGGTCTCAAATGACCTTTTCTAATACCTTACAATGGCCCATGGGCAAATATTAGTGTTTGCCATAGTTACCTTTTTGTTTAGTGCATATTTCACAAGAACTGAAATGCGCCTTGATGTCTTGACTCTCCCACCAATAGCTGGGTAGGTGTTTGTGTATGTGAGTGACACCTAAGTGGTTGGTGCAATTATGTGCTTGATAGAGATATTTTGGGTAGAGTTTGTATGGCACAACTATTACCTGTAATCATCATGACAGTGGTTCCAGTTTCCAGATAGAATCAGATGTACTTCATGAGAAGGGGAGCTCAGTGGTCATCAGAAACATTACAGAGTTTCTTGTTTAAGTCATTTGTCCAGCAAGCTCTGATGATTCTCAATAGTGCATTGTCAGTCGACTGTTCAAGAGCGATATTAATGTTGTTGCTAATTTTCTTGGTGTGGATAGTTGTTGATATGGATATTTCATCTTCCATTGCTGAGACATGCGAGCCTGAGCAAGTTGCATCCATGAATATGTACGGCCCATTGTATAGTTGCAGTATATTTTACCACCACTGTGTGTCTTGATGGTAGTTTTGTGCTCATGTGTGAGAATAGGTGCCGGTAGACATTTTTGAAGTTGTCTGCCTTGAATTTGACCTAAACAAAGCCTACCTGATCCACATCAAGCCAGAACTTGTCTGCTTTGAATTTGGCTTTTATGGGGACAGTGGCCTCTCTGATAGTGTTTTCAAGCTGGTCAGTAAATTCTGTCAATTTCTCACTGTCTTGTTGTTGTAGGTCCCCAACTCAACTAAGATGTTGGAAGTTGGTCACTGGCTGACATGGGTAGGCCTTGTTTAGGTCAGTAATGAATGATTCACATCATTCAGTCAGTTATGTGTCATATGTGATGCACACTTAGGTGATCATGTATCTATCGATACATGACTAACAAGGCAATTTTTTCCCGCAATAGGTAGTCATTTGTTTCTGCGGTAGACCAGTTGCCATCCAAGGCTATAGAACCGGGTCTGTCCTGCTATTTACCCATAGCTGGGGGGGAGAAGAAGAGGATTCATACTTTTCCCAAGGGTATTAGAATGTAAGTGAATGTAACGGATTCAATTAGAATTCGAACTCGGCTCTTCAATTCCTTAGTTACAGCCATTATCCATTACTCCATCGTGCCTCCACATCATTCACAGAGTTGAAAGTTTTTATGTTCCTCATGGGGTTGCATAAGGACTATTGCTTTATCATGAGCTCGTAGTCAGTGGGCTTGTGGGTTAAGAATGTGGTCAATGTGCTGGATGATTTCAGGGTGGTCAAAATGTTGTTTAGGTTTGTCTGTCTATCATTGATCAGTGCCTAATCTCGACATGTTGGCCTGGATTTTATTTTTAATAATGCCAATTTCTGTTCCCTGATGAGGTCAAGAAGTTCAATGCGAGCAAGACTTGAATAGTTCATTTACCTTGCTGCACGCTTCTGACACCAACTGTTATAATGAGCACAAACAAGGGTTAGAATTTCAACGGTGTGTATTGATCAATTTTCATAATACATACATAGTTGTGTATCAAAGTAACAAAATTGTGTTCTATGGTTCTTTAATAGCAATTGTTAAGGAAAGCAATTAGGTGTTGGTAAGACTGGAAAATGATGGATGTGTTGTGTTGTTGACTGAGGTCATGGGTGGTGTTAGGAGAGAAGCCCGGAGTGGATAAGTGAAGTTGTGTGGTAGCATGAGTGGGATGTTGTTGGTGGAGTTGATCTATCTATCTTCAGAGTTGAAATCGACACAGGTGAGGTGTGTAAATGGGCTGGTGGCCTTGTGAGTTGAACTGCCTATTTATATTTTCCAGGGTTTAGCTGCAACTAAATTTACTGGATAAGAATTTAAAAAAGCTCCCTTCAAGAAACATGAATTCAGTAATAAAACTGTTGATAAAACTTTCTAACCATTATCAGATGGCTACACAACGACTTATTTGCTGATTTCAACTTAGTGTATGGAGATAGTGCCATCTCTCATAAAGAAAGTTGTTTCTTTCGCGTAGTATAAAAATCTACACTACGAACTTTTCCACTGAATAGCTACGATAGAAAAAACTAAGAAGCCAAAGAAAGTTGTTTCTTTGGCGTCTTAGTTTTTTCTATGATAGATAGGAAAATCGACACTACAAACTTTTCCATTCAATATCTTTCATAGAAAAAACTACACTACAAACTTTTCCATTCAATATCTTTCATAGAAAAAATTAGACGCCAAAGAAACAACTTTTTTTATGAGAGATTACGAAAATCTACACTTCAAACTTTTCCACTCAGTATCTATCATAGAAAAAACTAAGACGCCAAAGAAACAACTTTCTTCATGAGTGATTAGGAAAATTTACACTTCAAACTTTTCCACTCAGTATCTATCATAGAAAAAACTAAGACGCCAAAGAAACAACTTTTTTTATGAGTCATTAGGAAAATTTACACTTCAAACTTTTCCACTCAGTATCTATCATAAAAAAAACTAAGACGCCAAAGAAACAACTTTCTTTATGAGTGATTAGGAAAATTTACACTTCAAACTTTTCCACTCAGTATCTATCATAGAAAAAACTAAGCCGCCAAAGAAACAACTTTCTTTATGAGTGATTAGGAAAATGTACACTTCAAACTTTTCCACTCAGTATCTATCATAGAAAAAACTAAGACGCCAAAGAAACAACTTTCTTTATGAGTGATTAGGAAAATTTACACATCAAACTTTTCCACTCAATATCTATCATAGAAAAAACTAAGACGCCAAAGAAACAACTTTCTTTATGAGTGATTAGGATAATGTACACTACAAACTTATCCACTCAGTATCTATCATACAAAAAAAAATTAGATGCCAAAGAAACAACTTTCTTTATGAGAGATTAGGAAAATCGACACTACAGATTTTCCACTCAATATCTATCATAGAAAAAACTAAGACGCCAAAGAAACAAAGTTTCTTCATGAGAGATTCGGAAAATCGTCACTACAAACCTTTTCCACTCAGTATCTATCATAGAAAAAACTAAGACGCCAAAGAAACAACTTTCTTTATGAGTGATTAGGAAAATTTACACTTCAAACTTTTTCTATCATCGAAAAACTTAGACGTCAAAGAAACAACTTTCTTTATGAGAGATGAGGAAAATCGACACTACGAACCTTTTTCCACTCAATATCTATCATAGAAAAAAAGTTTCTAAGACGCCAAAAAAAAACAACCTTCTTTATGAGAGAGGCAGGAAAATCGACATGTACGAACCTTTTTCCACTCAATATCTATCAAAAGAAAAAACTACGACGCCAAAGAAAAAGAAACAAAAGTTTCTTTTATGAGAGATTAGGAAAATCGACAAAACAGAAACAATATTTATCATAGAAAAAGGTAAGACGCCAAAAGAAACAAAGTTTCTCTTTATGTAGAGAAGAGGAAAATCGTCAAAGTTTCAAACCTTTTCCAAAAAACAAAGTTCTCAGTATCTATCATTGAAGAGGCAAAAAAAACTAAGACGCCAAAAGAAACAAAGTTTCTTTATGAGTGATTATGGAAAATGTAAAAGAAACAAAGTTTTCCATTATGTATCTATCATAGAAAAAAGTTAAGTTGAAGCCAAAAAAAACAAAGTTTCTTTATGAGGTTGAAGAATTTAAAAGAAAAAAGTTTCTCCATTATGTATCTATCATAAAAAAACTAATGTGAGACGAAGAGGCAAAAAGAAACAAAGTTTCTTTATGAGTGATTAGGTTGAAGATTTAAAAGAAACAAAGTTTCCATTCAGTATCTATCATAGAAAAAAAACTAAGACGCTCAAATGAAACAAAAAAACAAAGTTTCTTTATGAGTGATTAGGAAAATTTACACTTCAAACTTTTCCAAACAAAGTATCTATCATAGAAAAACTAAGACGCCAAAAGAAACAACTTTCTCATTATGTATTAAGAGGAAAATTTAACAAACTTTTCTCATTATCTATTGAAGAGGCAAAAAAACAAAGACGCTCAAAAGAAACAAAAAAGAAACAAAGTTTTTATTATGTCATTTGAAGAGGCAAAAGAAACAAAGTTTCTCATTATGTATTGATCATAAAAAAAACAAAACGGTTGAAAAAAGAAACAAAGTTTCTCATTAGTGATTGAAGAAAATTTAAAAAACAAAAAGTTTCTCATTATGTATCTTCATAAAAACTAAGAAGCCAAAAAACAACTTTCTTTATGTAGGTTGATTAGGCAAAAGAAACAAAGTTTCTTCAAACTTTTCCAAAAAGAAACAAAGTATCTATCATAGAAAAAACTGAAGAGGCAAAAGAAACAAAGTTTCTTTATGTAGGTTGAAGAGGCAAAAGAAACAAAGTTTCTCATTATCTAGGTTGAAGAGGCAAAAAAACAAAGTTTCTCATTATGTAGGTTGAAGAGGCAAGAAACAAAGTTTTTATAAGAAGATTATGTACATTGAAAACTTAAAAGAAACAAAGTTTATCATTAAAAAAAATTGAAGAGGCAAAAAAACAAAGTTTCTTTATTATGTAGGTTGAAAAATCAAAAAGAGAAACAAGTTTCCACTCATTATCTATTGAAGAGGCAAAGAAAAAAAGTTTCTAAGACGGTTGAAAGAAACAAAAGTTTCTTCATTAGATTCGTTGAATCGTCAAAAACTTTTTCAAAATTTCTCATTATGTAAAAAACTAAGAGGCAAAAGAAACAAAGTTTCTCATTATGTAGTTTCTCATTATGTAGGTTGAAAATTTAAAAGAAACAAAGTTTCTCATTAAACTTAGACGAGGCAAAAGAAACAAAGTTTCTTATGAGAGATGAAGAAATCAAAAGAAACAAACCTTTCTCATTATGTAAAAAACTAAGACGCAAAAGAAACAAAGTTTCTCATTATGTAGGTTGAAGAGGGAAAAAACACACTAAACCTTTTCTCAATATCTATCATTAAAAAACTAGACGCAAAAGAAACAAAGTTTCTTTATGTAGGTTGAAGAGGCAAAAAAATCAAAGTTTCTCATTATGTAGGTTGAAGAGGCAAATAGAAAAAAGTTTCTCATTAAGAAGAGGCAAAAGAAACAAAGTTTCTCATTATGTAGGTTGAAGAGGTCAAAGAAAAAAGTTTCTCAGTATCTATCATTCTCATTAAAAAAAACTAAAGAGGCAAAAGAAACAAAGTTTCTCATTATGTAGGTTGATTAGGAAAAAACAAAGTTTCACTTCAAAGAGGCAAAAGAAACAAAGTTTCTATTATGTAGGTTGAAGAAAAAAACAAAGTTTCTCAAAGAAAAGAAACAAAGTTTCTTTATGTAGGTTGAAGAGATTAAAGAAAATTTACACTCTCAAACTTTTTGAAAAAAAAACAAAGTTTCTATCATAGTTGAAACTAAAAAGTTTCTCATTATGTAGGCCAAAGAAACAAAGTTTCTTTATGTAGGTTGAAGAGGAAAAAGAAACAAAGTTTTCATTATGTAGGTTGAAGAGGCAAAAAAATCTATCATGTAAAAAAAAGAGGCAAAAGAAACAAAGTTTCTCATTATGTAGGTTTAGAGGCAAAAAGAAACAAAGTTTCATTATTTTGAAGAGGCAAAAGAAACAAAGTTTCTATTATAGAAAAACTAGAGGCAAAAGAAACAAAGTTTCATTATGTAGATTTGAAAAAAAAAACAAAGTTTTTCCACTCATTATGTAGGTTGAAGAGGCAAAAAAACAAAGTTTCTCATTATGTATTTGAAGAATTTACAAAAAAAAGTTTTCTCATTATCATCGGTTGAAGACGCAAAAGAAACAAAGTTTCTTTATGTAGGTTGAAGAAAATCGAAGAAACAAACCTTTCTCATATCTATCATAGAAAAACTAGAGGCAAAAGAAACAAAGTTTCTTTATGTAGGTTGAAGAGGAAAATTTCTCATTATGAAAAGGCAAAAAAACAAAGTTTCTCATTATGTAGGTTGAAGAGGCAAAAAAAAAAAAGTTTCTTTATGTAGGTTGAAAAAAAAAAACAAAGTTTCTCATTATGTAGGTTGAAGAGGCAAAAGAAACAAAGTTTCTCATTATGTAACTAAGAAGAGCAAAAGAAACAAAGTTTCTCATTATGTAGGTTGAAGAGGCAAAAGAAACAAAACCTTTCATTATGTAGGTTGAAGAGGCAAAAGAAAAAAAGTTTCTAATGTAGGTTGAAGAGGCAAAAGAAACAAAGTTTCTTTTATGTAGGTTTAAGATTTAAAAAACAAAGTTTCCATTATGTATCTTGAAGAGGCAAAAAAACAAAGTTTCCATTATGTAGGTTGAAGAAAAAGAAACAAAAAATTCTCATTATGTACACTTCAAAAAAGAAACAAAGTTTCTCATTATGTAAAACTGAAGCCAAAGAAACAAAGTTTCTCATTATGTAGGTTGAAGAATTTAAGAAACAAAACTTCTCCATTATGTATCTTGAAGATAGAAAAAAAACTAAGACGCCAAAAGAAACAAAGTTTCTTTATGTAGGTTGATTAGGAAAAAGAAACAAAGTTTCAAACTTTTCCAGAGGCAAAAGAAACAGTATCTATCATAGAAAAACTAAGACGCCAAAGAAACAAAGTTTCTTTATGTAGGTTGAAGAGGAAAATTTAACAAAGTTTCTCATTATGTATCTGAAGAGGTATAAAAAAAAGTTTCTCATTATGTAGGTTGAAGACGCCAAAGAAACAAAGTTTTTATCATTATTAGGAAAATTTAAAAAGAAACAAACTTTTCCACTCATTATCTATCATGAAAAAACAAAAGAAAAAGTTTCAAAAGAAACAACTTTCTGTAGGTTGAAGAGGCAAAAGAAACAAAGTTTCAAACTTTTGAAGAGGCAAAATCAATTTCCATTAAAAAACTAGACGCAAAAGAAACAAAGTTTCTTTATTATGTGATTTGAAAAATTTAAAAAAACTTTTCCAAGTTTCTATCATTAAAAAACTGAAGAGGCAAAAGAAACAAAGTTTCTCATTATGTAGAAGATTAAAGAAAAAAAGTTTCTCATTATGTACAAAACAAACTTTCCACTGTAGGTATCTATCAAAGAAAAAAATTATGAGGTTGAAGAAAAAGAACAAAGTTTCTTTATGTAGAGAAGAGGAAAAAGAAACAAAGTTTCTCATTATGTAGGTTTCCACTCAAAAAACTTTCTCATTAAAAACTAAGACGCCAAAGAAACAAAGTTTCTCATTATGTAGATTGAAGAGGCAAAAAAACAAAGTTTCTATCATGTAAAAACTGAAGACGCAAAAGAAACAAAGTTTCATTATGAGAGTTTAGGAAAATTTTCTCATTATGTAACTTGAAAAAAGAAACAAACAAAGTTTCTCATCTATCATCGAAAAAACTAAGAGGCAAAAAACAAACAAAGTTTCTTTATGAGTGATGAAGAATCGAAAAGAAAAAAGTTTCTCTTTTCATTGAATATCTATCATAGGCAAAAAACAAAGTTTCTCATTATGACGTTGAAAGGCAAAAAAAACAAAGTTTCTCATTATGTAGAGTTGAAGGAAAAAAGAAACAAAGTTTCTCATTTGTCAAAAGAAACAAAGTTTCTATCATATTAAAACTGAAGACGCAAAAGAAACAAAAGTTTCTTTATGTAGGTTGAAGAGGCAAAAGAAACAAAGTTTCCATTTTCCAGGTTGAATTTCTTTAGGTTGAAGATCAAAGAAAAAACTAAGACGCCAAAAGAAACAAAGTTTCTCATTATGAGAGATTCGGAAAATCGTCAACCTTTTGAACTCAAAGTATCTATTATGTAGGTTGAAGAAGGCCAAAGAAACAAAGTTTCTTTATGTAGGTTGAAAATTTACAAAGAAACAAAGTTTCTATTATAGAAAAAACTAAGACGCCAAAAGAAACAAAGTTTCTTTATTATGTAGATTAAGAAAATTTAAACAAAGTTTCTTTTCCAGGTTGAAGAGGCAAAAAAAACTATCATAGAAAAAAGTTGAAGACGCCAAAGAAACAAAAAGTTTCTTTATGTAGATTGAAGGGCAAAAGAAACAAAAACTTATCCACTATGTAGGTTGAAAAAAATTAAATGCCAAAAGAAACAACTTTCTTTATGAAAGATTTTCGACTCATTATGTTTTTGAAGAGGCAAAAGAAACTAAGTTTCATTAAAAAACTAAGACGCAAAGAAACAAAGTTTCTTCAGGTTTGAAAAGCAAAAGAAAAAAACCTTTTCCACAGAAACAAAGTTTCTCATTAAAAAAAAGAAGACGCAAAAGAAACAAAGTTTCTTTATGAGTGTAGGTTGAAAAGGCAAAAGAAACAAAGTTTTTATATCATCGAAAAAGAGACGTCAAAGAAACAAAGTTTCTTTATGAGAGTTGAAGAAAAAAGAAACTAAACCTTTTCCACTCAATATCTATCAAAGAAAAAAGTTTCTCATTACGTAAAGAAAAGAAACAAAGTTTCTTTATGAGAGTTGAAGAGGAAAATCAAAGTTTCTCATTATTTCCACTGAATATCTAAAATAAAAAAACTTTCGACGTTGAAAAAAAGAAACAAAGTTTCTATGTAGGTTGAATCGGCAAAAAAAAGTTTCCAAAATATCTATCATTAGTAAAAGAGGCAAAAAGAAAGAAACAACTTTTTTTGACAGATTCGGAAAAAGAAATAAACAAATTATTTTCCAATCAAAATCTATTATAGAAAAAAACTAAGAAAAAAGAAACAAAGTTTCTTTTATGAGTTGAAGAGGAAAAAGAAACACACAAGTAGGTTTTCCATTATGTAGGTATCTATCATCGAAAAACTTAGACGTCAAAGAAACAAAGTTTCTTTATGAGAGTTGAGGAAAAAAAGAAACGAACCTTTTCCACTCAATATCTATCATAGAAAAAACTAAGACGCCAAAGAAACAAAGTTTCTTTTATGAGAGATTAGGAAAATCGAAACTAACAAACTTTTCCACTCAATTGAATCATAGAAAAAACTATTATGACGCCAAAGAAACAACTTTCATTTATGAGAGAAGAGGAAAATCGAAACAAAGATTTTCCACCAATATTATCATAAAAAAACTAAGACGTAGGTTGAAAAAAGAAAGTTTCTTCATTATGTAGGTTGAAAATCGTCACAAAAAACCTTTTCCACTCAATATCTATCATAGATAAATCTAAGACGCCAAAGAAACAACTTTCTTTATGAGAGATTAGTAAAATTGACACTACAAACTTTTCCACTCAATATCTATCATAGAAAAAACTACGACGCCAAAGAAACAACCTTCTTTATGAGAGATTAGGAAAATCGACACTACAAACTTTTCCACTCAATATCTATCATAGAAAAAACTATGACGCCAAAGAAACAACTTTCTTTTTGATAGATTAGGACAATCGGCACTACAAACTATTCCACTCAATATCTATCATAGAAAAAACTAAGACGCCAAAGAAACAACTTTCTTCATGAAAGATTCGGAAAATCGACACTACAAAAATTTCCGCTAAATATCTATCATAGAAAAAACTACGATGCCAAAGAAACAACTTTCTTTTTGAGAGATTAGGAAAATCGACACTACAGACTTTTCCACTCAATATCTATCATAGAAAAAACTAAGACGCCAAAGAAACAACTTTCTTTATGAGAGATGAGGAAAATCGACACTACGAACCTTTTCCACTCAATATCTATCATAGAAAAAACTAAGACGCCAAAGAAACAACCTTCTTTATGAGAGATTAGGAAAATCGACACTACGAACCTTTTCCACTCAATATCTATCATAGAAAAAACTACGACGCCAAAGAAACAACTTTCTTTTTGATAGATTAGGAAAATCGACACTACAAACTTTTCCACTCAGTATCTATCATAGAAAAAAGTAACACCCAAAGAAACAACTTTTTTCATGACAGATTCGGAAAATCGATACTACAAATCTTTTCCAATCAATATCTATCATAGAAAAAACTAAGACGCCAAAGAAACAACTTTCTTTATGAGTCATTAGGAAAATTGACACTACAAGCTTTTCCACTCAATATCTATCATCGAAAAACTTAGACGTCAAAGAAACAACTTTCTTTATGAGAGATGAGGAAAATCGACACTACGAACCTTTTCCACTCAATATCTATCATAGAAAAAACTACGACGCCAAAGAAACAACTTTCTTTTTGATAGATTAGGAAAATCGGCACTACAAACTTTTCCACTCAATATCTATCATAGAAAAAAGTAACACCCAAAGAAACAACTTTTTTCATGACAGATTCGGAAAATCGATACTACAAATCTTTTCCAATCAATATCTAACATAGAAAAAACTAAGACGCTAAAGAAACAACTTTCTTTATGAGTCATTAGGAAAATTGACACTACAAGCTTTTCCACACAATATCTATCATCGAAAAACTTAGACGTCAAAGAAACAACTTTCTTTATGAGAGATGAGGAAAATCGACACTACGAACCTTTTCCACTCAATATCTATCATCGAAAAACTTAGACGTCAAAGAAACAACTTTCTTTTTGAGAGATTAGGAAAATCGACACTACAAACCTTTTCCACTTAATATCTATCATAAAAAAAAATTAGACGCCAAAGAAACAACTTTCTTCATGATAGATTAGGAAAATTGACACAACAAACTTTTCCACTGAATAGCTTTCGTAGAAAAACTTAGACGTCAAAGAAACATCTTTCTTTATGAGAGATTTGAAAAATCGACACTACAAACTTTTCCACTCAATATCTATCATAGAAAAAACTAAGACGCCAAAGAAACAACTTTCTTCATGAGAGATTTGGAAAATCGACACTACAAACTTTTCCACTCAATATCTTTCATAGAAAAAATTTAGACGCCAAATAAACAACTTTCTTTATGAGAGATTAGGTAAATTTCAACGAAGAACTCTTTCCATTCAATATCTTTCTTAGAAAAACTTTTTTTCTAATTTGAATTTAACCTTCATCGTAAAAAGTAGACAACGTTTCTTTACTTTTGGCATTTAACAAATTCAGCAAATTCAGTGAGTATTCTTTTGACTACAAGCATACGACGACTTTACTCTGACCTATATATCACGGAAAGAAATCGTGACAGTTGACATTCTGGAAATGACAAATATGATATAAAAGATATCGGCATTAAAATACTTTAGATTGTTTGCATCATCAAAAACAAATTAGAAAAGATCAGAGAAGAGACCAGTAAAGAACAACAATTACAAATTCTCTCACAACAATTTACACAAGTGTGACCAGAAAAAGAACACCAGATACATACAGCAATATGCCAATACTGGTCTATTAGAAATGACATATCATTAGAGAATGGTGTCCTGTTGGCTGGATCAAGAATAATAATACCCAAAACACTACAACCAGGAATCCTCCAGAAAATACACCAAGGTCACATTTATACGGATAAATGCAAACTGAAGCAAAATCTGTCGTTTACTGGATCGGTATATACGAAGGTATAGGAAACAGATTCTCAAAATGTCACACGTCAAATATCAGCATCAAAAAGAAGAAATTATATCTCCTGATATACCAAGTAGACTTTGGCACACAGTAGGCGCAGACCTGTCTATAATAGACCAAGAATGGTATCTAATCATAGTCTGCTACTATTCTAAATTCCCAATAGTCCTAAAATTAAAAAAAAAATAAGATCTGATACATTCAGCTCAACAATACAGGAAATTATGTCAGAACAAGGAATACTCAAGAAACTTATATGTGACAATGGCACCCAATTCATATAAAAGGAATTCAGGAAATTGCAGGGGAATACGGATTCCAAATAAAAACATAATTCCCATATTATCCCAAAGGACACGGATTCAAAGGACAACATATTCACAGACAATAAGGAAAACCTAGAGCCCAGCACAAATCATTACCACTGCCAATATCCCGAGATCCTACATGATTAAAAATTGAATCCGGAAAATATCTCAGAACACGTATTCGACCAACACCAGAAAAAACAAACAAACAATATATAAAAGCAAAACACATTCAGAAGACCAACTATCGCAATATGAGGAAAGACAATCCCATTCAACAAACAAACGACTACAATTCCCAATTACTGACAAATATACAAGAGCAACTACCCCAGGATGCTACTTTTTGTTATACAGACTAAAAAAAGGGAAGTAAGCTAGGGTCCCAAACCCCCTTCCTTGGAAACGGTGTAAAAGAAAACAAAGCCAGGACTTTTTCATGACGGGGTAGAAAAATTTGCAACTCTATATAAGAAATAAATATTGTTAAATATCAAATATCGACCTTAATAATGTTCAATAGCTACGGAACATAACAGTTTATTACTTTTATTATCAGTTTATATTGTAGAGGACCGTGTGTGTATTTACGTATTGTTATATTAGAAACACGTGTGTAACTCCTGGTAGAATATTAAAAGATCCAGCTACATGAAAATTGGCGGACTTAATTTGTCCAACCGAAGATGAAAGAAGACAAACAAGACATAGATATATATATATATATATCAACAAATATGTATTAAACAAATTACAAGGCACATAAACATAACATTGTGTGTGTTCTTTGGTGAATGTTATTTTGGTGAATGTTTGTAATGTTCATAGCGTTTTCCAGAAATGGGAAATGCTGATCTTCTAAGAGCTGTAATGAAGAAGAAAAAGAGATTTACCTCACCTCCACGCGAGATGGAATGCGGCACGAGGCTTGAGGGAAAAGGAAATCGAGGCAAGAGGTCGCCCAAGGCATACACTAAAGATTTGTGGTCGGTGAAAATTAGAAAATTCCTACCCTCCAACAGATGTCGGAAATGACGAACTGATAGATATGTCGCAATAAGTTCAGGTGAGAAAGTACTATATTTGAGTTGTGCTGAATTCAATTTCACGGAAAAGAATGAAAGTGGTTTCTTCACATTATCACTCTACTGGTGTAGTACGGCTCCCACGGTATCAGTAGATGCGTCTGTAGTAAGAATAAATATCGCTTCTTCACTATCCGAAACTTAAGATAGTTTAGTATAATTAACAAGAGCTTCCTTGGCATTATTAAATGCGGACAGTACATCGTCAGTTAGAACAATCTTGCTGTTCTTCTTTTGTCAACGGAATTAGTATTTGCGAACAATGAGGTACGAATTGCCTGTAGTTGTTAACTAAACCAATAAATCTACGTAGCTGTCGAAGAGTAGTTGGCTGTGTGATGTTCTGAATTGTTTCGACCTTATGAGAGACGGGTGTAATCCCCTTCCCATCTATTTCATGACCAAGAAAATTCACACTTAGTAGGGTTAATTTTAAGTCCAAAGTGCTTCAATCGCAGAAAAACTTTTTCCATGTGATTAGTGTGTTCTTCCATATTCCTACTCGCAATCAAAACATCGTCAATATAGGCGAATGGGAAATACAAGCCACGCAGTATTCTGTCTATAAGTCGCTGGAAGGACTGCACCGCATTCCTTAGACCGAAAGGCATTCTAGCAAACGGTGTAGTAACAACTGTCTTGTGGATGTTGTCTTTTGCCACAGGAATTTGGTGGAAAGCCATTCTCAAGTCCGACTTTCTAAAAAGTGACGCTCCTTGTAATGTTATTGCAAAATCTTGTAGATGTGGGATCAGATACTTGTCCAGGACTGTCTGAGCATTAAGTCGCCGAAAATCGCCTCATGGTCTCCAAGCTCCAGCTTCCGATTTCGGCACTATATGCAAAGGAGAAGCGTATGGGCTAGATGATGGACGAATTATCCCTAAGTCCAACGTATGTTGAAACTTAATCTTAGCAATTTTATATTTATTAAGATGTAAGCGCAGCGGAGGTGAATGCACGGGAGGACCAGACGTTTGTATCCTGTGCTCCGCATTGTGCAATATTGGTTCCATATAATTGAACGTTATTAGAATTTCCGGATATTTCCGTAACAAGTGTTGAAGACCGTTGGCAGTAGGTAGGGATGTACTAATACCCACCGTTGTCAGTTTCGATGTAATTCCCTTGATTGTAATATCAGTATTTTTATCTTCCAAGAACCGGGAAGACGTGTCCAAAATGAGCCAAGAAATCAGCTCCTAGAATTGGTGACTTCACTTGCGCAATTGTGAAATACGATAGGCAGGGGCGTACCGAGGCAAAGTGCCTCCAGGGGCTCGTATTCGTAATGGCATCTCCTTTTTTGGAGGAAAAATATAAAACCCTTAATGGCGTTGATTAGTACTTGAAAAACAACAAATTCAAAAATTAACCGAACAAACGTTATCATATTTTAACCTTTCGAGCTTTTGCAGAAGTAAAGTTACTAATATCTTTCCCAATGTTCAATTGAAATGAGGGACAAATTGGATAAGTGATCTTGGTACTGTTTCTTGAACTTGCCATCGATAAATCCATCTCAGCCATTCGATAGCCGATGATTTGGTCATCATGTTCATGTCATGTTCCACTTTGAAAGCTGTCGCTAAAAAGTCCTCCCAAATGTGGCCTAGATGCGTCTAAGTCAGCACCATATTGGCTACCGAGAATTTTAAATTTTCGCTCCAACTCGCCTTCAGTATTTTTCAGGATTGCTTGCGATGATAATCCAACGAAGACGAAGTTTGCAGATGGGACATGAAGTCAAATCGTGCTTCCAGTTTATTTACAAGTTGATCATTACATTCGTAAAGATTTCTCTTTACTTCCTGCACAACTGTTTGACATAAATCATCTTCCTTTTTCCCAGGTAGCTTTCTCTTTCTTCTAATCTGCTTTTTGCGTTCCTCGCACTTTGTTTTACTTTGATTAAACGATTCAGGCATCATCCTGTCCCTATTTCGGTTAAATTTTGGGCGCATCCATGTGGTTTACACACACATCCAAACCAATACCAGGTTCTTGAAGTTTCTTTTGGATGAGATTTAATTATCCCGGAATTTTCAACTGAAAGCAAAATAATTTGTGTATCCCCTCTCGTTTGAAGATTTTCTGAAACTAAGGTTAATGGATCGAGTGCCTGAATCACTCCTTGAAATCTGGTTTTCACTGCACGAATAGCTTCGTAATGTGCACCAAACGCTTCATGATCTTCACATGCGAAGATAAAACTTCCCACCGGTAATTGGAAGAGGAGAAAAATGTATAGACTCTCTCAATCACTCTGAAAAATGTAATGGCACATGCATTCACAGCAAAGACACGAACACCACATCAGACTATGATTGGAATATGGCACAAATTTAGCTTTCCCGTTTATGATTCGTAGAAAATATTGAACACCACCATGAACTCCAAGGATAGTAGCCGCATTGTCAAATCCTATCCCTTTACATTTTTTAAAATCATTTTCTCTTTCTCTGGTCTATCCAAAACTATACTCATGATATCATAAGCTATTTTCCCATGCTCAGTGATAAAACCAAGAAATTATTCCCACACCTTCACTTCTTTGTCTTCAACAACGACATATAGACAAAATGAAACTCATCTGATCAGTATAAGAAATGTCCAGCGTGCTGTTTAGTATAATCGCAAAATAATTGGCTTTTCGAATTCGATCAAATATAGTTTCATTTATGTGGTTTCCCAAGATATGAATGAATTCATTTTGAATTTTAGGTGACAAATACCACCGGTTATCATTTACTTCTTTCAATTAATATTTCCAAAAAAAAGGATCATACTTGCTCATAAGTTCAACAAGTTCTATAAAGTTACCTTTATTGGAACTATATACATTTTCTCGATGACCTCTAAAAGGCAGTTTGTTTCGTCAGAAACTTCACGATATCAAGTAAACGTGTCTCCAAATCTGTCTTTCTTTCATAGTTTGTTCTTAATATATCTTAATTTATTGTCAAGGATTTTACATTTATTAAGGGTGATTTCCAGCATCTTCCATTCCTTGAAAGCTCTTTGGTGATCAGAGGAATTTTCATGTTTAAGTATTTTTGATTTAAGCTTCCAGAACTTTTGAAATCCTGGATTTCTTGCTAAACTTGATTTGCGTTGCTCTGTCGTCAGGAAGACGCGACAGAAGAAACTATAAAGAGATTTGTTCGTACAGCAACCATGATCTCAAAAGAGTATCTCTTCTCTATAGTTTTGTAAAACCAATGTGGTAGCATTACCCTCGGACTATTTTTCCCCGGTCTTACTGTCGGAGCAAACGGTTCATCTTTGTTTTATAACTTTTTAGGTCCCAATGTTACAAGATCAACAAGTAACTGTTCTGAGTAAGTTTGTGACCAAAATGAGATGTCTTCGCACACAGCAATCTCTGTATTTGCCTGTTCTATTTCTTTATTTCCAGTAACTTCATCAGTTCCTTCTTCATACTCATAACTGTCCTTACCGCATGCACTGGGGATCTTTTCCTTTGGCATATCATCATTGTCACCTTCAATTTCTTTAACAACGTTAATTCCCGTAGGAAATTCCTCTTCAACTTTTATTTCTATATTTGTTTCCACCATATTTGCATTTTCTCCATGTTTTCCCCCCTAGTTCTGATGTACATTCTCGTCTTTGCATTTTGCTTTAACTACATATTGCTTCTGTAAAGATGCAGCACAGTTTCTTTCCTCGTGTTCTCTGGTAGCTTTCAACTTGCGATAATCCGAACCACTTTGCCGTTTACTCATTCTAATCGATGAAAAAATAGAAACAGAAACAAATAGGAAAAGAGCATACTCAACAGCATAGGGAATTTTTATTTATTGTACTAAGATACAATTTGACACAAGGCTGAAAGTTGGGCTATAAAAAAAAAGGTTGATAATTTTTTTAACTATCCCAAACTTAGCTAGACACATTCGTGACCCATTCGCATCTTATAATGTTATAGGGGAGTCTTACTTATAAATAGAAGTAAATAATTACAGGAGTTTATCCTATACAGCCAATGATTTTTAAGTATTTTCTTAAATTCGATTTTAAAAATTTACTATCTTTTTTGTTCTTATGCATTTTCCTTATCCCTTTTTTATTTAATTCTTATATTCAATATAATAATTTAAAATTTAATCCATAGTAATGGTCGTAATAAGAATAACTGGACATTGAACATTTCTATTAAAAAATCATGAAAATTTATAAGAAATGTTCACTTCTGATACTTGCATTAAACATTAACTTATTCTCCGGAGAACTGACTGACAATTATTTTTTTATGCAAAGTAACTACCCTCTCTCATTATTTTGCCGGCGTATACATTTTTTTTAACCGTACGGCGTTATGAAAGATGGTAATGAAACTAAACTAATAAGGACAGAAATATTTACTAACAATTTATTAATTTCCATCAGTTCAGGCGGTTATTTAAAAATGAAGTTTTTAAAACAATAAATATTAAAAGTCAGTGTTAAATAATTACACTTCTGACTTAACTTTGTTTTTGTTCTTTTAGAGAAACAAATCTTTAATCATTTTTGTGTATCATGATGTAAAAAAATAAGTTGGATCAATTGAAGAATCTCTTTACTCCAGATGTGCTTGGAGGTATTCTGAAGTTGAGTTGGAATGGAGATTCTACAGTTGATCCTAAGTGAATATTTTAAAATATTTTAAAAATCGTTCAGAAGACTTTAAAGCGTAATATTTGAAAATTTACATCTAAATAATCTTAACTTACCTTTTTATTTTATAAACTTAAGATTTTTATTTTGTAATACTAATATAAAAAGTTACTCCTGTAATATGCACTAGATTTGATAACATTCATTTTTAGCAAGTTTCAAAGAGTTGATCAGTCTGGGAGGAGATTCTACAGTTGAGTTAAGTTGGAGTGGAGATTTTACAGTTGATCATTATGGGGGATTTTTCATTCTGATCCAATAAAAAAGCAAATAATTGGTTATCTTTAAGATACGCACTCCGGATTTTTCAGCTTTTTTAAAGAATGCTGTCTTCAAATTAGCAGCAAGTATCAGCCTCGTATGCTCTTTTGATCTGCTTTTTTCGGGAAAATATTATTTTTTTATCTGAATTCTTAAATAATTTTCTTTTACAATAAATTAATTTGGGCATTTTTCAATAAATATATATCAATGAATTATTTTAATAATAAAATTTGAAAACTTTTTTAACAATGAATTTAAAACTTTTTAACAATGAATTGAAAACAAATCAAACATTATTTCAGAATTAAAAAAAAAAACGCAGATCAAAAGAGAGTACAAGGCCGGCTCCTGCTGCTACTATGAAGAGGGGATTCTTTAAAAACTAAGCTGAAAATTTGGTGATTGCGTATCTTGAAGATAACCAAATAAGTAAATTGATGTTTGTTTTTTTTTAATGAATAGTTTATTCTTCTTTCATAACGTCGTAGCAGTTATGTTGAAAAAAAAAGTAACGAGGAGGTCGTTATTGTGCAGGGACCAGCAAAATAGCCTCTTCCTAATTTTTAAAATATGTAGGCTTTTTGGTTCTATAATGTTTCAATTATGAAAATAAAAAAAGAATTAAACTTACGTTTTGAAGGTAGCAGGTTTTTACCAAGAGTAACTGCTCAGTCCAGTGCTGTGTGTAGGTACTCTGAGTGTATATGGTAGTCTGTTACAGGAATGACACCACAGACTCATAAAATATATCATGGGTAAACATCATTAGGACAATTAAAACAATAAAACCCAAATATCTTTTAAAACCCATGTGCATTATCATTTACTATCAAAATAAACTATAATCTTTATTTTGATTCAATGATTTTATTCTTAAATCTAATCAGTATCCCGTGATATGTAAAAAAATATCGGAAATTTCAATTAATGAAATTATTAATTGAACATATTAATAACAATGCAAATATTTTCAAATTTCATGGACAATAAGAGAAAAATATAATCTAACAAAAACATTTGAAAAACATGCGATATTTATTTATTTTATTTTTCATTTTCCGCCCAAAATACCTCTGGTTTGGGAAGAAGCGTAACTTAAACTATCCTACATTGGGAGGTTTTAATCATACATTTTTAGATGGATTAAATAAATGTTTATTTAATTACAAATATTTCATCTTTAGAAGAAAGGTTCGAAAGCTTTCAACATTCACTGTAAAATTTTGAAGTGAATAAAATGTAGGTAAATTGCATCAGAGGAAATTTGTTTTTGAATCAAGACAAAGAAAAAGACATTTTAAAACTCCACTAGGTATAAAAATTCTTTTTTGATTTTATTAAAAACAAAATTAAAATTTTAAAATAACTTTTTCAGGGTGTTCACATCGTAAATTTAATTCTTTTTTATATATATATGGTCTTCTTGTATTTGATTATCTTTCTAGAAATGTAAAAATTAGCGTTTGGGAAATTTTTTTTTATTCAAATGACCAAATGTTGAAAACACTCCTGTTAAGTGATAAACAATATATTCTCAAGGTTTTTTTAAAGAAGCTATTCGTTACAAAATTAATTTACTAATGAATAAAATATAAAAAATTTCATTAAAATTTCAATATGTTCACAACTGATTTTGAGATCATTGAAAATGAAAACATCTTCGGACATTTAATTTTTATTTAAAATAATTTGAAAACAATCCAAAAATTATTTAGGCTGATTATCGCAATAATAAAACATGGGTGGGGGCGGCAAAAATGTTTATTGGTTGTACAAAATATAAAATATAGTGGGGACTGTTAGAGATGGATCGTCTCCCCTTTACCACTCCCTCTCACTACCACAGGGACAGTGGCCAATCAGCATCAAGTTTGTTTAACCATTACTAACACGACAGTTGCAATAAAGATGTCTTAACGTTCACATGTGTTCGTGTCAGTCTTATATCGATATGTCTTATCCTACATATATACCCACACAACATAAAATGATGTCAGAAAGAGTTTAAGAACCAAAAGCGCTCACAATAGACAAACGAAAAAAAAAAGATAAATAATAAGAAAATGGAATCCCTACCACATCCAAAGGAGCTAAACTTCGCTTCGGAAAATCTTGCACAAGAGTGGGACACGTGGAAAAATCAGTTCCAAATATTTCTACAAGCAACGGAGGCTGACGCAAAAACAGAAAAGGTAAAAACCTCAATTTTGTTAATTTGCATAGGGGACAGAGGTAGGAATGTGTATTCCACGTTCAATTTTGAAAATGAAGAGGAAAAATATAACTTGGAAACAGTAACTGAAAAATTCAACACATATTGTCAACCAAGAAAAACTTAACGTTCCTAACATATCATTTTTTAACTTGCAAACAAAAGGAACAACAAAGGTTTGACGAATATGTAACAGAACTCCAGCAAAAGGCCAATAAGTGTGAATTCGGGCAACTCACAAATAGACTTATAAAGGACATACTTGTATGTGGAATAAAAGACAACATGCTACGTGAAAGGATGTTAAGGGAACCGTCCCTAGACTTAGAGAAAGCCATACAAGCAGGCCTCAGCACGAGGAAACTAAAAAACACTCTAAGATAATGGCTATGTCAGAGACAGAAAACATATCGATAATTAAAGGAAAAAGACAGAACACAACAAAAAGCAAGACGGCGAGGCAAGAAAACAAAACTCAATATTGGATAGAACGGTGCACCTATTGCTCAAAGGCACATAATAAAAATAACTGCCCTGCTTTTAACAAAAACTGCAATAAATGTGGAAAAAAGGA
The DNA here is from genome assembly GCA_903632075.3 of Acanthosepion pharaonis. Classification (NCBI taxonomy): domain Eukaryota; kingdom Metazoa; phylum Mollusca; class Cephalopoda; order Sepiida; family Sepiidae; genus Acanthosepion; species Acanthosepion pharaonis. Next base: position 193,023 of record CAHIKZ030002756.1, on the reverse strand, counting down.
CATTTTGCTAAAATGTGTAAAACTAGAATGAAAAAATTATATAAAGTGAAAAAGTTCACCAGCAGCAGCAGCAGCACTGAAAATTCGGACCACGAGGTGTACGAAATGAATACCGTCCACACAAAAACTAAAAGACTGACAGATGGAGGGTAACACTCGAAGCTAACGAGTCGACAATATATTTTAAAAAAGACACAGGGGCAGAAATAAACGTTTTGCCAGTAAAAATATATAATAAAATAAAGCCTAAGCCGAAATTAAATAAACATCGGTAAAATTAACCGCATACAACGGTACAAAAATTCAATTCCCGTAAAGTGAACTTACAAAGGAAAAATACAAAAATAAACTCGAATTTCATAGTAGCGGAAACCAACGCAAGTGCGGTCATTGGATGCGGAAACATCAGAAAAACTCGATTTAATAAGAAGAGTAAATAAGCAAAATGGATTTACAAGGCCTATTACAAAAATATGAAGATTGTTTCGGTGAAATAGGCAAACTACCAACTACACACCACATCACACTAAAACCAGTTGTGAACCCCCAAGAAATATCCCGTTTGCTATGAAACCAAAACTGAAGAAAGAACTAGAGAAAATGGAAAAAATGGGAATAATTAAGCCGATCCAGGAACCTACAGACTGGGTAAATTCACTAGTAATAGTGGAAAAACAAAACGGCAGGTTAAGACTGTGTTTAGACTCTAGAGACCTAAACAAAGCTATAAAAAGGGAGCATTATAAGCTGCCTACTGCCGAGGAAATATTCGCGGAAATGAACAGCCCGAAGTATTTCACAAAATTAGATGCTTCTAATGGATATTGGCATATACCAGTGGACGAAGAAAGTTCGAAATTACTAACTTTCAATTCACCATTTGAACGTTTTTCTTTTACTCGGTTACCATATGTGATACACAGTGCGTCCGAAGTCTTTCAAGTCCAAGTAGCAAAAATAATAGAAGGCATAAACGGAACCAGAAATTCACAAGACGACATAAATGGTCAGAAACTTTAGAAGAACACATAAAAATACTGGAAAAACTCTTCAGTCAACTCCGCAAATCAGGCTTAAAACTAAATAAATCCAAATGCGAAATAGCAACAAAGCAACTGACATACTTGGGTCACTTGATCACAGAGGATGGGATAAAACCTGACCCTGCAAAAATAAAGGCTATAAAACAAATGCCTAATCCCGAAAATAAAAAAGATATCCAAAAATTCTAAGGAATGACTAATTACCTATGTAAATTCATACCGAAATACTCGGAAATAACTACATCGCTAAGAGAACTCCTACACAATGATATACAGTGGTCATTTGAAAAACCCCAGTAAGAGGCAGTAGAGAAATTAAAAGAAAGTATAACAAGTCCACCAATATTACAATTCTATGACCAAAATAAGGAAACAAAAATAACAACTGATGCAAGCAAGAAAGGCCTTGGGGCAGTACTACAGCAAAAACACGGAAATAGATGGTTGCCGATATTTTACGCTTCAAGATCGACAACTCCAGTCGAAGAGAATTACTGTCCATTTGAATTGGAAACACTAAGCATAGTGTTTGCATGCAATGAATTCCATCAGTTCATATACGGAAAACATTTCCTAATAGAAAATGATCATAAGCCGTTAAGGCAAATTTTCAAAAAATCAATCACAAAAAGCCCTCCTAGAATACAGAGATTTTTACTAGCTCTACAAAAATATGAGTTCGAAGTAATATACATCCCAGGCCGTGAATCAGTAATTGCCGACACACTGTCACACGCGCATATCTGAAGGATAACACACAAGAAATATCCGACACGGAGATGGAGAAATACATCCACATAATATTAAAACAATACCCTATGAATGACCACAAACTCGACGTATACAGGGATGAAACCAAAAAAGATCCAATATTACAGAAACTAACGCGGTATGCAACGTCGAATTGGCCAAGAAATAACGAAGTACCACCTGAAATTGCGCCATACATGCCCGTTCGTGATGAAATATCAGTTGTAAAAAGTCTTGTACTAAAAGGCACAAGAATAGTGGTTCCGAACAGCTTGAGAAACGAAGCATTACAAAAGATCCACACTGGACATTTAGGAATAGAAAAGTGCATAGCAAGGGCGAAGGAAGTCATATGTTGGCCCCACATCAACAACCAAATTAAAGGAATGATGTCTACTTGCACATACTGCCTAGACCATCGGAACCAACAACCATCGGAAAGGATAATAAACCATGAAATACCTAAAACACCATAGACTAAGGTAGCTACAGATATATTTCATCTGTATAATAAGTCATACGTAGTAATTATAGACTACACAACGAGATACTTCGATATACATAAACTCAACAATTGCGAATCACAGACGGTGATAAACAAAATAAAACACACTTTTGCCAGGTTGGGTATACCACAGATAGTAATTAGTGATAATGGTCCAGAATATGGTTCATCAAAATTCAAACAGTTTGCTAAAGAATGGGACTTTAAACATATAACGACCAGTCCGAACTATCCACAAGCGAATGGACTAGCAGAAAGAAATATTAAAACAATAAAAAGGAGCCTAAAAAAGTCTTTTGAAAGCAACCAGGACCTTTACTTAGCAATGCTAGCACTGAGAACCACACCTTTGAAAGATAAATCACCTTCCCCAGCAGAACAGCTAATGAAGAGAACACTTTGATCAAACCTTCCAAACATAAGGCACAATAAATCAATGAAGAAGTGCCAAGCAGATAAAAACGTAAATAAAAGCAAGGAACTAGAAACTCTGAAAACAAACGACACTGTTCACATAAGATTCCAATGGAATTGGAACAAGAAAGGAAGGGTAGTAAAGAAATTGAATGAACCTCGTTCATATTTAGTAAAAACAGAAGAAGGAAACTACTTTCGACGTAATAGACGCCACTTATTAAAAACAAAAACAATCAAGAAACACTACCTCAACACAAGTCGATTATGAAAACATATTCAATGAACAAGAAAGTCAAACAAAACACAGCAAGAAGAACATTCTCAAAACTATAACCAAACAAGAAGAGGAAGAATTATAAGGCTTCCAGCAAAATATAGAGAATAAAAAACTTTTTATTAAAATCCGGAGATGTTAGAGATGGATCGTCTCCCCTTTACCACTCCCTCTCACTACCACAGGGACAGTAGCCCTTAGCCAATCAGCATCAAGTTTGTTTAACCACTACTAACACGACAGTTGCAATAAAGATGTCTTAACGTTCACACGTGTTCTTGTCAGTCTTATATCGATATGTCTTATCCAACATATATACCCACACAATATAAAAGGGACATCACTTGGAATGTCTCGGTGTGGCAGCAAGCGGTCGCTCACAGCAGGGCCAAATCAAAGTACCGGCATCACAGACATAAAGTCTGAGCTTATTAAAAGCTGAAGTCGCCAACAGGGCGACATGTCATGTGTTTGTGATTTTCTAACAAAAGGAATGAATGTGAAAAAAAAAAAAATTGAATTAAAAAAACAAAATATTAGATTTCTTTTTTGAAACACCATAACAAAAATGCCGCTCCCATAAAGTTCCGCCCGGGAGCCCAACACCGACACCCCACACCCTTTGGTCCGCCACTACCCATGGGAATGATCTACGTAATCCCAGGTTTAACGTTAGTGATATTTCACCATAGGTTTCTATTCGAGAACCGTTGGCTGCTTGGAGGTTGTATGATGTAGCTTTGGTTGCCATGATTGTTTTAGGCGGGATCACATTAATTTGTGCGCCAGTGTCAACTAAGAATAGGTAACCAGAACTGGCGTCTTTAATATAAAAAATATTTTTCCCCCGCGGCGAACACCGTCTTCACGTGGTGCCGGGAAGGTCATTTCTTGCTTCCTGTGTCGGTCAATTGCCAAAGAAATTCGCGCTAAACTTGCAAAGTTTACGGCATTTATGTGCCTGGTGGCCAAACTTAGCATGATACCAACATACGTTGTCATGATATTTTCCCTGTTTTGACAACGATCTGTGTCTACGTCGTCGTGATTCAGGGGGGGGGGTCGATCAGTGAGGTTGCATTTCTGTTGTCGCATAGACCTCTGAATATCCTGCACCTGAATGGTAAGTTGTGCTAATTTGTCACTAAGTTTATGCATGTTGTCTACATCAACCACCGATGCTATGAGTCGCAGCATACACAGAACTAGCTGGCTGGTTATCAGATATTTTATTAGGTATCTCAGCTAGTTTTTGTAATTAAGTTTCGTTGGGAGTGAAGCTAAAATTTGGATGATGCTCGCGTGAAGCTTGTCCAACCAAAGTTGTTTTAACAGTGTGTCAGGCATTGTGTTGCTTCCTAATAATGCTCGCATTTTACGCAGCAGTAGTGACGGCTTCCTTACTGTGTCCCGGGCTTAACTTTTCTTCCTCAGATTGACCAATCCTATGGAGAATGGCTTCCTTAAGGGTGTCATAAGGCTTATTGGATGACATCTCGTACAGGAGATCCGAAACTTCAATCGCTACCTCCGCCGGTATCTTCTCTACAGCGTAGGCATATCGGGAAGTTTGTGAAATTATCCTCTTGGCGTTGAATATAGCACTTAACTGTGCGAACCAAACTTGTACATTGACACTGTTGTAAGCTGGCAAATTCACAGTTATTGCAACTTCTGTGTGTGCATCAGTCTGCTCAGCCATAATGTTAATATCTCCTCGACGCGGAGTTAGGATACCAGTTAAGTTGGGTATAACAATATATGGTGATTCAAATTTGAGTAATTCTCAAAATATCAGTGTCATCATTTTATGTTGTGTGGCGTGGTGATCTATCATTAATGTTTTTCACTCGTTGGTAGGTGATTCCAAACAAAAAGGTTTTGAACGTTGGGATTATCAATTTGTAACGGTCGCAGTTATCAATTTTTTAAATGAACAATTTCGAACATCGGGCTCATTAATTTGTGAACGTTGGATAATGACCAAGTGTCGTGGTTGTCAATTATGTGGCAGAAGAAAATTTTTGAACGTTGGCATTAAACTTTGGTGTGACCAAGTTTCAAACATCGTGTGGTTGCTAATTTTTAAATGTTGTAGTGATCAATTTTAAAACGTCGTGTTTACCATCTTTCAAACGTCGGGTGGTATAATTGCTGAACGTCGGGTTGCCAATTTTCAAACGTCGGGGTCATCAATTTGTGGTGAAACCGTGCTAATTAACTATTTTGTCGCGTCAAAAATGTTGGAAAAATGAAGGTGAAAAGGAAGGTTGCGTAGGTGAATTAGTCATTTCCACACACATTTTAAATTTCTTTGTCTCACAACATTGGTAAAATATAAATAGGACAGAAAACAAATCTCAGATAACAACAACAAGAAGAATATTTTGTATAACATAAAATAAGCAATAAATATGTGTTGGTTGAATTGGTGAGCGAGAGATTTGGTTAGTGGATTTTAAATTTACTTTTTAAACTCTTATAATGTTCAGTGTCACGTGAGGTTGATTTCACTGAATTGAATATTTTGTCTTATATAGTAGGTGAAATTTCGATAGAATTTATTATTAGATAAACTTCTGAAGATTGCGTCGCGCAGAATTTTGTGCATTAGAAAGTATGGTAAGCAATGTTGAAATGTTGATAAGCAGTGGTGTGAAATGCTGTAGAAAATTGTATTCGCGCCTTTTCTTAATTTTTAGGATTGAATAGAATGCGATCGCTAAATGAAGTGACGGGTGACGTCGGTATTACAAAAATTTTTCATCATAGCAGCAGCGTAGAGAGAAAATGCTGAATTTGCAATATTAATAGCAAACGAATAACGTGCATACAAATTCTCAAAGTCGTGTCGCATCATAAGTAAAGGAACAATGAGTCATCCAAAAATATGATATGTTTGTTATAAAATAAAATAAGACATATCTCGGCTGATTTACAGGCAAATAAAGTAACGTACTCAAGATCGAGAGCCGGATATGAACGGGACAAGGCCCAGTCACAAAATGACCATTATCTTCGTTTACGCATGTTCCCGACGCACGAGTTCCGGTCGAAAAATAAAATAATATTTTAAAGTGTTTCTATTTTTCGACCAATAAAAATGCTTCCCTCCTAATTATACTCGCGTCGTTTTACGAGCCTGTCAAGCCATAAAAAAACGCCATAAAAGGGGTCACACTGAAGTACAACGACAGTCAACAGGAGGCCAGGAAAGAGACCTGTCACGGTCAGGCTGAGCGATCAGCAGTAGCGCCAAGCAACCAACAAGAACTACTATGAGAGATCAACCCAGATCTTCAGCCGGCCTATGAACTATACCACAAGGTAGCTGTCCCAAAACCACACGTTCCTATTGAAATAAATCACGTAAATCTATTTCGGCTGTTGTCGTATTTCTTTCTTACAACCATACGCTTGTCTATAACACTGGTGTCAGAAGCGTACAGCAAGAGAAATATGGACGACTACACGAGCTTCACCCGAGCCGAACTATTTACTCTCATCAAGGAACAGAAAACACTACTATTCAACTTGAAAACGGAACCAACACAGCCTTCCGAAGCCACGATACAAGAAATTCAAGCCGACATAAACGACATGCTGACTGCCCTAAAATCAACAACTGTAACACCTCCCACCGCTCAAACGGCGATTACAGCTTAATGATACGCCAACATACTATACGCGACATATTGAAGCTAGAGAGAACTTTTCATCCTGGACACGATGTGAACCGATTCATCACGGCTCTAAACAAAGCATACACAATCCACGTCACGCCAGAACTCAGCACCTATCCCAGCCTGGAATGTGAATTCGTCAAGTCTGCTAAAAGATTTACTGGACCAAAGTATCTTTCAGCAGATGGTTGACTCAAAAAAAGACATATCCACCTTCGAACAACTGAAGGAATACTTATTAGCAGCCCACGGGAGCCAGATGACTAACTTCCAATACCTCAGTCAAGCCTGGGATCTGGAACGGCGAGATGGCGAAAGATTAACAGACTTCGCGGGTCGACTCGAAAACACCATTAGAGAGGCAGCTGTCCACATAAAAAACAAATACAAAAATGACAAAAATACAGACCTAACAGTCGATGGACTTATTTCCATCATCGGCGCTATGCTAATGAGCGAAAAGGTGAAAATTTGGAACTCAAATCTCTACCCACATCTCGTCAAGACAATGGACAACCACTATTCAGCCATTGGTATAGCTTCCGAAGCTCAAAGATATCCTGATCGCGGTGTCAAATCCAACGACACGACTTCGCACGACACTGTGTATTTCACACAGAAACCACAGCGGTCAAACCCAAGAAACGCGCCACTCCGACCCAGCAGGCAACCAAACCCACAGCAGCCTCACCAACCCTCCCGAACATGGCCACCATCCGACACGCAGAAACCATCAGCACACACCACGAATCAGCGTGTGCAAGAACTACCTCAGAGGTCGCCCCTTCCTCCACGGACGCAACTGCCTATATTGCCACCCACCTCGCACTTTGGCACAGGCCCATATCGCCACAACGAATGATAATATACAAACCATAAATGATGTGAAACAGGATTTTCGCTTCGGGCAGGACGAGATGCGATGCCTCGTTCGCCGTGCCCCTACGTCAGCCATCACACCTTCAACTTTCAAGGACTCGCTCACCATTCACCGCTCGTCCAGTCCACCTTCAACTTCAGGGACATCACCTTCTCTGGCGTCGCAATGCTAGACTCTGGATGATCCACCTGCATCTTACCAATATCTCAGTTACCCAGAGAAGCCAAGAAACACATGACCCGCTCCGACGTCGTAGTAAAAGGAATCAACGGCAGCACCACCGCCCCTTGGCGAACTGACTTGCGACATCACCATCGGCAGTCGAGACTCACCCACATTCAAAAAAAGGTTAACGTGCTGGTAACTACCCAAACCACACCGATCCTGATCGGCCAAAATATCCTATGTCACAACATGCTCGATTCCTATCTAATCGACAACCAAAATGCGACTATAGAATTCAGACGCACACTTTCCTCAGGATACACAACACACACAGCCGCAATCATATCACCGTCATCGTCAACCAACGATCCAGCATATGGCGCCCAAGCTGACGTCATCCAAAACCAGCCTACTATGGAACTAGAGCCCAACATCCAGACACTGGATCAAAAGCTAACCTGGCTAAAGCATAACACGGGGCTATCGCTACCAAACCACCCGAACCGAGACGAACTAGAGGTCACTGCAAACTTACTCATTCGCTACGCTGACATTATCGGCACCGAAAGCAGCAGCAAAGGCACATTCATCCGACCCATCCGCATACCAACTAACAGCCAGTCTCGCAGCCAGAAACAACACCCGATCGCCCAGGCTTTGGAAGCAGACGTTAATACTGAAATTAAGCGCATGGCCAACGAAGGCATCATTGAAAACTGCAGCGGCCCCAAAGGCTTCAATAGCCCTGTATTTGCCGTACGCAAGAAAAACGGATCGATTCGCGTCGTTGCTAACTTTAAAAGAACTCTCAACAAGGTCTTAGTCGATCTTGACCCTTACCCAATGCCAAGGATTGACCACTTGTTCAACAAAATCGGCAAAGGCAATAGATATTTCACTACCATCGATCTATGTAGCGGCTACTGGCAAATTGAGATCGACAAGCGAGACCGATACAAAACAGCATTTACATGGAAGGACCAATGCTATCAATACACGCGCCTGGCCTTCGGCCTTACATCTGCCGGACAAATCTTCTCCCGTCGCATAGCAGAAGCCCTAGCCACGGTCACATCCCGTGACAACTATTCTTCCTATATCGACGACAACCTGGTCCACGCTAGGACATTTAGGGAGTACATACTCTCCCTCGAACAATTTTTTTACTGCCCTCCGAAAATTCGGACTCAAGCTGAATCCAGATAAATGTCCCTTCCTCGCATCAGAGGCAAAATTCCTCGGACGCATAGTAAACAGCGAAGGATTCAAGGCTGATCCAGAATACGTTCGTGCCATCAGGGAAATGAAACCTCCAACATCAAAAAGGAATTACAAAGCCTTATCGGCCGTTTAGTGTGGATCAGACAATTCCTAGAGACACGTCTTCATGAACAAATCAGGTCAGATATGTTTTCAAAACTTATGGGTCCCATACACGAACTCAACAAGGTTAATAAACCGTTTATCTGGACGCAAAATGCCGACAGAGCCTTCAAAAAATCAAGGACCGTCTCTCTTCGCCACCCGTCATCTCGTTTCCGGATTTCTCCAAACTTTTCACACTCACTACCGACGCCAGTGACGTCGCATGCGGAGCAATCTTAATGCAAGAAGCCGACAACGGGAAGAAGGGTATCATAGCGGTCGCTTCCCATACATTCAACTCCACGGAACAGAACTGGTCCACGACGGAACGAGAGGCATATGCAATAAAGTGGGCAATATTGAAATTTGATTATTTCCTTCGCAACCGCCCCTTCGTCATCTTCACCGACCACAGATCGCTGACATATCTGGACCAACGAGAGTTCAATAATGCCAAAATACGACGATGGCAAGAAGAAATTTCATGTTATAAATTCGTCTTAGAATATGTCGAAGGCGAATCAAATGTATGGGCTGACATGCTCAGCAGAGGTTGCGGACATAAGAAAACGAAAGCCCCGAACGACCCTACACCGGCAGGCAGGACATTCGAGGTAAGCGGTTCAGACCTCCGCGTATACATCCCATCTTGGTGCCTCGGCGAGTTTAACGGTTTACAGCTCACACCACAAAACGCCTGCACCTACAAGCGCGTACACAAACGCATTCTTCGCCTATCACTCTACCACCACCATCCCCACTGAGAGAATCTGCAACCACCTCGGCATCGCAAATGAACAACAGAAGGACGACGCCCTGGCAAAGATCATCAGCGCCCTCCAGTCACCCACTCCAAGCGAACCTCATATCGATCCTGACGACCACCGAGCTACACTTTTCAAAAAACATTTGCACCAATTTTTTCTAGAACCAGGCACCTCCGTTTTGATGATAAGAGACAGTAAACACTCTTCTAGATTTGTTTTACCATACAAACTACGATCCAGATAGGTGTTACCCGTATGCGAGAACTCCTTTCCAGCTACTGGTGGGAATTCAAAAACCGCGACATCAAGGCCTATGTCGATTCTTGCGACACGTGTGCTAAGTGCAAGGGAAACTACGGTGGGCGTACCCACTGGCCCATTTGCCACTGCAAACGAGGAAAGAGACCATTCGATCTCGTCTTTATAGACTTTGTCACAATGCCCAACTCAAAGGGAAAACGCTACATCCTAACCATCTTGGATAGCTTCAGCCGACATTTTACAGCCATACCATGCGCGAGAGACCGTGCTATTGATGCCGCCCGTGGATTGTACCAGTTCTTCCTTCGACACAGAGAGATTCCACGCATAGTATCCTCTGATCGAGGCACACACTTCACTGGAGAAGTCTATCGACAATTCTGTAACCAGATGTCAATCACGCAAGAACTTCACTGTCCTTGGCGCCCGCAAAGCTCAGGAAATATCGAGAGACAACATCGCACGATGAAGAACGCACTTTATATGTTATGCGAAGACAGGAACTGTAAATGGACAGACGTTCTAGAATCTGTCGTTTCGTCTATGAATGCCACGACCAATAGCGCCACCGGCGTCTCCCCGCACTATGCCATTACTGGCCGTCACCCCAACATCGGCCTACCTACACTACACAGAAAAGAAATCACAAGCGTCGATCCTGGAGCATATGGAATGCAAATTAATGCCCTGCTAAAGCAGGTTCACCACCACGTCACCCTGGCCAACGATGAAGCTGACCACAAACTTGAGACTAACTTAAATCGCCTCACATACAAGGACCCAATACAAGTAGGCGACAAGGTTTTATTTCATCGGCCACACTCAACTGTTGCCCAATCCTCTCATCTGCCCTGGATAGGAAATTACACCATTATAAAAACGAACAATATGATGTGTCAGGTGCAAAACGATAATGGTGATACAATCTGGATTCACCGTGCACATATCCGACGACTGGCTCCACGTCCAACACATCTATCTAATACAATCCCTCTGCCTCCACCATGTAACACTCACCAGGATCATTCTCCTCCACATCCCTCTGGGACACATAATTCAGCAAATAACTCCATACCAAAACAAATGCCAATAAAAACACGAGGACAACTTCCCACACGCTTCAGAGACTTTATCATGAATTAATCACCCAAATATACACGAATAACGTTCACTGTAAATCAGACCGAGACCTGGGGGAGCCTTGTTATAAAATATCTCGGCTGATTTACAGGCAAATAAACTAACATACTCAAGAGTAAGAGCCGGATGTGAACGGGACAAGGCCCCGTCACAAAATGACCATTATCTTCATTTACGCATGTTCCCGACGCATGAGTTCCGGTCGAAAAAAAAAAAATAATATTTTAAAGTGTTTCTAATTTTTTCGACCAATAAAAAACGCCATTCCCTACCACGGTATAATTAGGCCAGGAAGAGACCTGTCACGGTCAGGCTGAGCGTCGTTTTTTCTCGACCGACTAAAAGGCCTTCGGTCACCCGAAGGAGGCTACGGGAAGGGTTCACAACCGAGCCCAGTCAACAGGAGGCCAGGGAAGAGACCTGTCACGGTCAGGATGAGAAGCCAGCAGCAGTAGCACCATGCCAACCAGCGAGAACTACTATGAGAGATCAACCCAGATCTTCAGCCGGCCTACGAACTATACCACAAGGTAGCTGTCCCAAAACCACACATTCCTGTTGAAAAATCTATTTCTGCTGTTGTCGTATTTCTTTCTTGCAACCATACGCTTTTCTATAACATGTTCAATTTCAATATAATGAATAAATGATGAATTAAGTTTATGCTTTCATGTACATACAGTGTTATGTGGTTGAAGTTTGGTAGAGTAAACAGCGTAGAAAGTTGTTTCTCTGGCGTCTAAATTTTTTATATGAAAGATATTGAATGGAAAAGTTTGTAGTGTAAATTTTTCTAATCTCTCATAAAGAAAGTTGGTTTCAAAATGTAATATAAGAATTAAGTTTTCTTAATGTCTCTCTGAGTTGTATCTCCTTAGTCTTGCATGTAGCGTGTATAAATATCTTGCTGCACGCGAGTAAATTTTTGTTCGTATATCTTGTGTGAAAGAATCTCAATGCTGGTCAAAAATGTTACTTAGAAAAGAAATATTTCATGGATTTTACCCATCGGGGCTATTTGCCATCGAATCGTCGGTGTCACCATTAGTTGAAGACTTGTTTTTTTTTTGTTTTTTTTGCTCCCTTTCAAACGTCGGGGTTACCATTTGTTGAGGTCTGTATATGACCATTTGTAGATGTTTGTTTATTAACATGACCACACAATTTATATTTAATGCAAAATACCACAAAATATGAAACAACAAGAAGGAACAAAAACGGTTTATAACAGCATTTCATTTATATTTATTTTTGTGTAATGATGTACATGTATAGTGGTTACTATTTTGTTGGTGTTATGTCCCTTTGAATGAATTAAAGTTTTACTGATGAAATTGAACTATTTTTATCTGAGCTCACAAAAGTTGAATGAATTATAAAGCTGAGAAATGCTGAATAAACTTTTAAATTTAGAAGAGTATCTCAAAGAGAAAAGTTCTTGTTTGGAAATGTTTCGTATGTAGGTTATGTACGTATGTGCATGCGTGAATGTTTTCATGGGCGTCTGACTACACATGGTCAAGACGGGAATCCTTTAAGGTAACATTTTCATAGGAAAAGAGGAGAAAAGAAGAGAATGAACAAGCTTATGTCTGCTATTTATAATTAATGTAACCACATGACATGCTCCCAGGAAAATAGCAGGAAAACTTGACTTGGTCATGCGCTGGAAAAAATATTTGTACATGGGTGTATTGCAACGCCCACTTGTGTGTTTATTGACCAATTAGAAGCTGATATTTTCAGAAAATCTGTATGAAGCTGGGTAAGCTCCTGATCCACCTTCTTGCACAGATTTGTTCAAAATTCAACATTGATAAGAAAAGTGATATTGGGATGCTAAAATATGTTTTTGTGTGTGAAAGAATGCATAAAAAATATCTTACAAGAATTCTGGAAAGTAGTTTGTTCTTCAATCAAGAATTAAATTCTGGTGTAAGAATGTTCTGTAGATTCAGTTGAAAATCAATACTGTGATTGAGGAGTTTTCAGTAAGTAATAAATGAATCCAGATGAAGTTGGTGAGTGAGTGATTGAGTTGAATATTTGAACTTGTTTTCGTGCTGAAGAAATTAAAATTCCTAACTTTGCACTTCAATGATACAAGCATTGTGGACTAGTTTGGCAATTGCTAGTTGTGCAAAAATTGCTCATGCTTTGAATTATTTTTTTTCTAGTCACGCGATAGGCTCATGAGCACGTTTAGAAATTTTGGTGGTCAACTCACTTTAAACACTACTGCATGGGCGTTGTTGTCATTTTTTAGATATATTGAACAATCATCAATAGCATTTACAAAAAAAAATAATTTTGATCCACTTTGTGTTTAGGCTGTACAAAATTTGTTATCACAAAGAGTAAATACACAGTAAATCTGCTCGAATTTATTATCCAATGAAATTCACTAAATCAGAATAGTATGATAATTAGATTCTGGAAATTGGTGTATTAAACTCTATAACTTCAACAAATTACAGAGCAATAAACAAAATGAGAAACAACACAAAACAATGTTATATAACAAGAAACAAATTTTCATTTATATAGCATAAAAAAATACAACGATTTATGCTGGAATGAATTCAGATTTGTAAATGAAATCTGTGTGATGTTTGTTTAAATCTTTGTATAAGCTCTTTTTGAAGTGTTTGGAATGTAGTTTGTGAGTTTAAGTGAAAGATTGTATGTTGAAGTTGTCAGGATGAAAAGTTCACAAAGTCAATGAAAGTATTAATCTGTTTACATGAAAATTAAACAGTTTTGTGCAATGTAAATTTTCAATGTAGTTTGGAATAAATTTAGTTGTGGTAAAAGTTATCTTCCTTTGACTGTTTTTGTCATGAAATAATGTTGAATTGTTTGAGCAAATTCAGAAGAGAAATAATGTTCTGTGATTGAGAACTTGAAGTGATAAGCAATTCTCTGTTGTGCAATATATGTGAATATGAAGATGGGTAAGTGATATCTGAAGGTTTGGATTATGTTAAAAGGTAAATTTAAAAACTTCAAATGATAAAGTGACATTGATTTGTTTAACTGGTTTGTGGTCACGATGCTCACAAGCAACGATGAGTTTGCATGCTGAATTTATTTACTTGGATACTTGGTAGTCTCTAGAAAATTAGTGCCAAAATATTTAACTCAATCACAAGATGAAAAATAGATGTGCATGGATGGATGGTGATACCCACTTGTTTGTTTATGAACCAATCAGCAAGAGAATTCTTGGAAAATATGTGTGGTGCTGGTTTCATACAAGAATATCACTGTGGTCCACTTTTAGATGGCTTTAGCACAGATTTTAACAAAATCTCATAGTGATCCACTTTTAGATGGTGTTTGCACAGAAGTGTAGAATTACAATTCTAAAACTTCATCTTAATGGTTCCAATGTACTGAGTGTTCCCACTATAATATGTGGTGGTTTACACTGGAAATTATGTGTTGTTAGGTCCCCTCTTTTCTTCAAAAGTATCTTGTTAGTATTCTGGCTGGTATTAATCATTCTCTCATCAAAATGTCTTTCAACTCATTGGATGTTCCCACTATTAGTATGTGGTGGTTGAAATTAGAGATTAAATATTATTTAGTCTTCTCTAATCTCCCGAACTTGATTTAGCATTCTTCCATCTTTAAGCATTGCTTCATCTAGATGTTTCCAATACATCAGATGTTCTTGTCATTATGTTAGTTCATATTACAGATTAAGTGTTGTCAAGTCTCCTCAATTCACAAGCTCTCTTATTTACAATTTTTATTATTTATATCATATTTGATTGTTTAACCTTATTTAATGCTTTCCCTAGTTTTAACTTTCTAGTGAATGCAAAGCCCCACACCACTATAGCTTACATTGTAAGTCTACTGAATTCTCCAGTACTCTTCTTGGCATAGTGATGGATTATACTAAAGATTAATAGTTGTTAAGTCTACTTGATTCTTATTTGTTTTTTTTTTTACTATTTTTAATAATGCCATTATCTGGATGGTTCTAACTCATTGAATGTTTCCACTATTAATATATGGTGGATTACTCTTTTGTTTAAATGATAGTGCATATACTCAATTCTCCAGTACTCTCCTCAGTATGCTTTCAACTGTTTCAGTGATTTTCTACAACCTTCTTACTACGCTTATCATGAGTTTTTCCACTATTTCCACATTCTTTCATACAACTATCTCTTTCATATTTTATATTTTCTTCACATATTTGTCTAAGTCATGGAGTTATCCAGATTTTTCTTTATTTTATTTTATTTTAATTATATTATATTTTTCTTGTGTTTTATTATGTGTATATTCTCCATTTTACATTAAAACTAAATCAATTTTTAAATTGTACTTCAAATCAAAAATAATTTTTTTATTTTTAAATGGTATAAAGCAAAAAAAAATAATGATATATGTTAAAAGTAGGCTCATAGATTTTAGGAAAGGAAAATTAAAGTAGTCATAATTATAAAAGTTAGATTTCTGTTGTTTGTTTTTAAATAAGTATAATCAAAATTACTGATAAACGAGGGAAAGATTTTCGACACAATAGAAACTTGTAAAAACACCATATTTCTCCAACTGATTCTGAAACGAAAAAAAATCGTGGTTATAAAACACCTGCATACATAAAATAAAATATTATAAAAATGAAATGATAAAATTAAAATGAATAATAATGATTTCAATATTATTTAATTTTAGAAAACAATTTCAGTGTTACATTTAGCGATTCAAGGGAAGTAACTAGAATTCTACTTCTTGCGTATTCCATCCATTTGAATGAGTTTGTAAGTTTTTTGTTTGAGAGATGCTAGTCTCTTTTGGCAATATGTTCTGTAAATAAGGAAAAGGAGGTTGAATGTACAAGAGAAGTAAAAGGGGTGAAAATGACAAGAAAGGTGGGAGGAGTGGTAATGGTTGTTGAAGCCAAGATGCCTTTCATGTATCTGCTCACAGTTGTAGGTGCTCGTTTCTCTGTGTGTCTCCTGTTGGAATCCCTTTTCTTTCTTTTAGACAGGGGCCTATTTATATTATTAGCAAAGTTGAAAGAGGTTCCAATTAAGTTGTTGATTATTTCAGGCACACTCATTTCACATTGGTCAACATATATTTATTTAGGATTGTATTTAATCAACTTCAATCAGAAGAGGAGCATGGAGCCTATTGCACAAAGCTTGAAATATGTCATTATAAAAGCTATGAAAGAGATAACTTCGTGTTTCTGCTCTTAGTTTTCTGAGTTGTCATACCTTTTGTAATCACCATTAAACTCACTCAACTCTTTCCAAATCCTCTGCACTGTCCTCAGACTGACACTTGACACCCAAACAATCTGAAATGTTCGTATTGGAGCTTCTGTTGCAAATGCCAAGTAGTACAGCATACTGTTTCCAAATTTCTGGAGAAGTAAATTGTGTCATAGTGCTCTTTTTCTCACAGATGATGCCCAACTGACTCTACTATACTATGCAGTAAACAAAATCTAAAACAAAAACAATATGCATGCATGAAATTAAAAATATAAAATGGCAACAATTTACCCATATATATATATATGTGTAGTTAAAAACAATTGACAAGATACTGCGATTAGGCTTTACATCTAATTTTTCTTGTTTGTATATAAGTTATCTTTTTTGGACACAAAGTGTGTTTTACATACTTTGTGTCCAAAAAAGAAAACACTGTTCAAATGTTCAGCATTTCTGAGTGCTTTTAGCTATACCTTTTAGCCATTATCAAAGATGTTTTTATTTTAATTTTTAACTGAATTCATTGGTTGTGTGTATGTTTCTGGGGTTATAGGGATGTTTTATTTTCCAAACAAAGTCAGTACATTGTGGCCATGTTCATAGTTAATGTTATTGGGTGTTGGCTTTTTCTTTTTTATAATTAGGGCTTCCACTATTTTAATTGTTTTTACATGTGGATGAGGTTATTAGGCTTGTATTTTCTACTAGTATATTTCAGATAGAGTCTGGTAAGTTTGTGTGTGTGTTTAAATGAGTTGTAATGGAGCTGTAGTTGGATAGGTGAAATATAAGTCATTTAGATAGGCATGTAGTAATGTGATCAATGTAATTATTTATGAGTTTGGTTTGATCAAGAATACAGTTCCTTAAGGGGCATTTGAACTCATAAATAATGTTTGTTCTTCATAATTTTGATTTTGCAAGTATGTTGTTATTTTTGTGAATAAAATTAGCAGTTTTAAATGTTTTGTAATAGATAATTTAATTTTTTGTTCATTTCAACTGGGATAGTGTATTTCTTTATGATATTTCTAAATAAAGATTCATCTTGCTTACAGCTGATGTGAATTTGGCCTTTGTAGAAGATGTTTATGTTATTGTTTTTATCTGTGTTTAGTATCATTATTATTTACTTTGGAAAGAAATAGTCTAATCTGGTGGTCAATGAGGTAGGAAAAAAATATTTTATATATATATATATATATATATATATATATATATATATATATATATATATATATATATAAATATATATATATATATATATATATATATATATATATATATATATATATATATATATATAAAGTAGTGGAATTCTTGAATTTATATATATATATATATATATATATATATATATATATATATATAGAAAAGTAGGAATTTTGATCTCTTAATTTATATATATATATATATATATATATATATAAAGTAGTGGAATTTGTTACATCTTTAATATATATATATATATATATATATATAAAGTAGTGGAATTGGCTGATCTCTTTATTTTATATATATATATATATATAGGTCAAGGTCTGTTCCTCCTCCCAATACTAAGTATGATTGAGAGAAATATTAAATTAAACCTTCTCTAAACTCTACCATGTCTCTCTAACCACTCCTTATTACACTCTTTGTTAAATTACAAAAACTTACACTACCCATCAATTTTCATTTCATCTTTTGGAAGTACTATCTGATGATCCGGCATCATTTAAAAGGGCTCTGGTGAAATAAATTATTATAATGGAACCTTAAAGTGATCTGTTTTTCTTAAAATATATATATATATATATATATATATATATATATATATAAATTAGGAGATCAGACAATTCCACTACTTTGGATTCAACTTTTCACTATTTTCAGGCAATTCTGGTCAATTGATTTCCTAATGATTTTTTTTTTAAATTAATGAATGTATTATTAATTAAAAATAAACAAATAAATGCACAACATGATAGAAGGTGAGGAAGAGGAGTTGGAGGGAAAAGAGAAAAGGGTATTAGAAATGTATTGGGGGTGATAAATGAAATGTACATACTTTCTTTTTATCCTGGCTCATACAAACTCAAAAGAAACATTTTAGTCATTATGCAACAAGTCATATTTTCCAATCTCTCATTCAAAAGTTTTTTTTGGTCTGGAAATGTTATTCTTGTTAACTTTTCTTGTTGACAAAGGTTGCAGATACTACTATGATTGTTATATGTAAGTTATATGTTTTTTAAAAATTTTCCAGTTTACAATCGATCTTTTTTTCTTTTATTTTCCAGGCATGATTGGCTAGTCTGATAGAATTCCAAAGACTTTCTAGCTTGAATGATGACTTGTGATTATGCCACCTCTTCTTGAAGCTACCTTCAGTACACACTATGTATATTTTGTTCTGGCCATTTGTATCTATTACTTCTGCTTTCTAAATTACTGTTTCAATTTTGCAAACTCCATCTAATGGACTTCTACTTTTATTTTTATAGTTGCATATATCACTGTTAACTATGTTTGGCTGCACATTAGTTTTAAAATTTCTGGCGTTTTGTCTTTTTATTGTGGTTTCTAAATTACTAGTACAGGTATAGCTTAATTTAACATTGTTTTCATTAAATATTTTATATAATTTGGAATCTTTGGGGAAGTGTTTAGTAAGTAATTTGAAAAATATTTTTCCCATTTTACACTTGGCCTTAAAAGGGGGCTGATTAAACAAATAATATTTTTTCTTTTCCTTGAATTGTTCTTCATTTGTTGTTTTATTTGAGGTTTAAATTCCAGTTTGGTTTTACGCCCCTGTTCTTTAAAAGTTCTTTCATATTCTTTCCTTTTATCTTTGAAAATTATTTTACTAGAGGAATTTCTAGGAAATCAATTGACCAAAATCACCTGAAGATACCAAAAAGTTGAAACCAATGTAGCAGAATCAGCTGAACTCCTAATTTTTATAACTAAATGCTCTACATGTTCAATTTTTTCTTTTTTATATGTGTATTGAGCACTTTTTAATACTACTGTTTACTGGTGTAATTCAACTCTGATCATTAACTTTTATATATATATATATATATATATATATATGTTAAGAAATGGACGAGGTCCGACAATTTATTTATTAAAGACATTTTTATTTATGTTTAACGTTGTTATTTTATAGATACAAGTATTTAAGCAAATGCTCTGTTTATGATAAACAGTATTAAATAACATTTACCGGCCTGAATGTCCGAGAAATTTTCATAGAAAATATTCGTTCATAGACAGGATTCGAACCTGCATCCTGTACGAGATTCATGGAAGATTGTAGTTTATAACAGTAAATTCGACCTTGTCTACCATAAGGTTCATGGTGGCCGAGTGGTTAAGGCACGTCAGTGTATATGACGGTTCCGTATAGGATGCAGGTTCGAATCCTGTCTATGAACGAATATTTTCTATGAAAATTTCTCGACATTCAGGCCGTAAATGTTATTTAATACTGTTTATCATAAACAGAGCATTTGCTTAAATACTTGTATCTATAAAATAACAACGTTAAACATAAATAAAAATGTTTTTAATAAATAAATATATATATATATATATATATATATATATATATATATATATAGGGACATGGCCCTCTTTATTGATATTAAATATAAATCCCCATCCTAAAATTCTTAAATCTTTCTTTCATTTCTTTTTCTTGCTATTTCTTAAAAATATGGCCTTGATCACCTTTGAATTGGTTCAACAGTTTAATTGTTAATTACATTATGTAGCATTCAATGATTGGGTGCTTCACTACACTAACTGTTCAGAAAGAACATAATAGCCACTGCATTAAGAAGACATGAAAATGTTTATTTCTTTCTCCATACGCTGACTCTCACATAAGTTTGTCTCCCAATCTTCCAGGGACTGAAAGTTGAAATCTTCCAGGATAATCAGGAGCTCCAGGGCCAGGATCTTCTGTGAATAAAAGCAAAGTGCTTTCAGGATGATAAGCAAACCAATAAACTACTTTGAATGACTGAAATACTACTACATATGAAGGGCATGTCTCAACCCAGACAAGGCAAAGATCTATCTACCTCAAACTATTCATAAAAGAAAAAAAAAGAAATAATGATCAATGAAATCATCAATAATATGATTTAATAGATAAGTAAACTATTGAACATTTCACTCATGACAATTTCGTTTATATTTTCTTTCCTTTCTCCAATTCTTTATTTCCTTCTTCTCCGACTTTATATCTTTATTACATTAAATTAAATATAACTTTACAACTTCTGTTTGTTTTCTATACATTGTCTGTGTGTATTGATCCCTAGCTGAGTAGAAAATGTCATTTTTTTTTTCTTTTAAGTGAACC
Organism: Acanthosepion pharaonis; assembly: GCA_903632075.3. Classification (NCBI taxonomy): domain Eukaryota; kingdom Metazoa; phylum Mollusca; class Cephalopoda; order Sepiida; family Sepiidae; genus Acanthosepion; species Acanthosepion pharaonis. Next base: position 172,164 of record CAHIKZ030002756.1, on the reverse strand, counting down.
ATGTTTGCAACTATATTTTTAATTTTTGTTGAAAGATAAAATTTGTAACATGGGGCACTGACCCTGTTTAAAATTTTAATTGCATGAAATTATAGGGGGATGATTTAAGGGACTACTAATTGGATAATAATTATTAAAGTTCTCAGGAGATTAGGATGAATGTTTGAGAAAAAGATAAAAAAAGAAACATGAAAAAATTATGTTTTAAACTAATAAAATGAATTTAAGAACATTTCCTGTTAGGATGCTAGGTCATAACCAAGTGAGTTAACTCGCTTCCTTAGATGGGAACCAATTATGCCCCCTTAATCAGAAGACTAGAAAAGAAGAATTTCAGTATGGTTGTTAGGCATTCCCTCTTATTTCTTCTTGAATTCTTTATCCATCAGTAATTTTTAAATGCAATTAGCCACAGCAACAAATGTGACTGTAAAAAACTCGGATACTGATGATATAATTGGATAAAGCCACAATTTTGGATTTCCACTTCAATCCGACATCAGGAAACATGTTTAATGCATGGTTCAAATGTTGGAAGGACACTTTCCAACATGAATTCCCAAGCAAGGATGATGTGTGACCAAAGTTTTTACTTTTTCAGAGATCATTAAATAGTTAGCAGACATATTTGGTGAGCCACTTTCCTTGGTTAATGTTAAATATAATTGTCTGAAGTTGAATAAGAGAGATATGGACAACTATGTCACATTCTCAGGTATTGTTAACCATGAACACAAGAAATTTCCATTGAAATCACTTATGAAGGACCATAACTGCTGGGTTACAATCCCCAAACAATACTGACATTCAAACATGGAAATTGAAAGACATTTCACAGACATACTTCAAACCAAGTTCAGTAAAGTTTTTCAGTTTTTTTTTTAGGAAGGCTTCGCTGCACTAAGATGAAGGCTACCCTCAAACTGAAAACAGATCCAAACCAGTTTTTAGACCAAAGCATCCTGTGCCATACATGACACTACCCACAATAGAAAAAGAACTAAACCACCAACAAGCAGAAGTAATACAATCCATAAATTATTGTAGGTAGCCCCTATTGTCATTCTCAAAAAGGCCAATAGCAAAGTACATCTATGTGCAGATTTTTCCACAGAATTAAATGTATTGGATACGCATCAGCATCCATTACCAGTCCCAGAAGACCTGTTTACCAAGCTCATTGGTGGAACTTGTTTTGCAAAAATTGATGTACCAGATGCTTATCCACCAATGGGAGTTGATGAGGAATTCAAGAATCTCCTCACTGTCGACACCCACAATGGTTTAATTCAATTTAAATGTTTTTCATTTGGAATCAAAATAGCCCTAACAATATTCCAACAAACTCAAGGAATGACAGGAGTCACTGCCTATATTAATGACATCATTGTCACAGGTACAACCCAAGAGGTACTCCTCCAATGTTTAATTTGTGTGCTTGATCAAATCCAGTAATACAGATTTTGCCTAAGGGCTGATAAATGTGTATTCTTCAAAACATCAATAAAATATCTGATTCATTTTTGACAAAAATGGTTGGAGGCCACACCCAGAAAAAATATGTGCTATAACACATATGACAGCATCCACAGATATTTCAACACTATATTCCGTTCTAGGTCTCATAAACCACTATAGCATATTTTTACCATAAATGCACCTGGTACACAGTCCCTTCAATAATCTTTTGAAAAGAAATGCCTGATGGAACTGGTCACCTGAATTAGGAACAACTGTTTACACACTACAACTCATCCCTGGATATTATAGTTGCTTCAGATTATGATGTTGGAGCTGTAATTTCACATATCTTTCCAGATAGAAACAAAAATGAAATTTCACATACATCCATAACACTTACACCCACAGAGTACAATTATAGTCTGATTGAAAATGAAGACTTAGTAATTGTCATTGCCATAAAAAATTTCATAAAATACTATGTCACTTTACCCTAATCACACACTTCTTGTTAGCATTTTGTGTTCAAAGAAATGCACCCCAGTCAACACAGCTAACCACCTACAACCATGGGCCACAATTCTTTTGGACTATGATTTCACCTTCAAATATCAGTTAAGTATCATCAGCCAAGCAGATGGATTACTTGGCCATCTTTACACCTATTGTTTACTAACAGTAATAAAATATATATAAGTTTGAGTTTTGTGTTAATTTTTAATTGACACAAATAAGCACACACACACAACCCCAACAGTTCCAAGGATAATTGAACACAGAATTAAGTTGCCAAGATTCAGGAAAATTAAATAAATCTAAGGTTCTCAACCTTACTCATTTTCCCCTGATAAGAAGAAGACATGATTAATGTGTTGTCCAAATTTCTTTAGTCCTGAGAAATTAAATTTGAATGTTTGTTTACATTATGCTATCTGTCCAAAACATGTGTGGTCACAGAAAAGAATGTTTCAAATTATTTGAGACAAAGAACAAAACATCTGTTTTTATTAATTCCTAAGATTGGGATTTGTTTGTGTTGATGTGACAAAAACAAAAAACACAGATGTAGACAGGCAAGGAGAAGTCAGCTCTGAAGTGCCCAGGATTGCCTCTAAGAGAATTGTTGCTGAAGAGAACACCCACAATTCCTGTCACTGAATCAAAAATACACACTTATATGACATAAGAATTGAATGAGAATCGACTGGATACAAAGAGACAAAAGTTACCATGGCTATAGGTAGGAATTATGCAATCTTGTTTGTGGCACACAATGTAAATAGACAGGTCCATACTAGATGAGAAGGAATCAAGGGAGGTGAAGGCAAGTATAACTATTAGATAAAGGATATAAGAAAATTCAAGGTGCAAAGATGGCAAAATTAAGTTTACATTCAACAGTTTTGCATGCATTACATGTGGATGAGATTGCTGAATCTAGATGTTGTTATTGGCAGGATTTTATTCTAACCAACCAGAGCACTACCATTATCTTACAAGATAAATGGTTGCCAACAACAAACACTCAATGACAGAATATATAAAGTATTATAAATTTATGGTTGCCATAATTATGGTGAGAAACAACAGCTTTTTAAATGTGTTGTGATAACAATTCCATTTGTGTTCTTCATAATGATTGTTGTACCCAACATGAATATCAATAGTGCAAGTGTATGTGCACATTATGCTAATGTTGTGAGGGAATTGGTAAAATTCAGATGAAAGGAATTTTAGAAGATGGTAACATCAGTATTTCAGCTCTTTGAGAGAGCAAAAAACAAAAACAAAAGCTGAAGAATGCAATCATAAGCTTTTTACAAAACTTAACTGATAATGTGAGTTAATTTTTATGATATATTCTAAAAAACATTTTTTTTTCTATGCTCTCATTCATAGGAAAGATTATTATTGATAGGATCCAAGAAAGATTGGACAGAAGACTGAGAAGGGGAAAAAGATTATTATTGATAGGATCCAAGAAAGATTGAACAGAATACTGAGAAGGGGGGAAAAGATTATTATTGATAGGATCCAAGCAACATTGAACAGAAGATTGAGAAGGGGAAAAAGATTATTATTGATAGGATCCAAGAAAGATTGGACAGAAGACTGAGAAGGGGGAAAAAGATTATTATTGATAGGATCCAAGTAAGATTGAACAGAAGACTGAGAAGGGCAAAAAGATTATTATTGATAGGATCCAAGCAAGTTTGAACAGAAGACTGAGAAGGGGAAAAAGATTATTATTGATAGGATCCAAGCAAGATTGGACAGAAGACTGAGAAGGGGAAAAAGATTATTATTGATAGGATCCAAGCAAGATTGAACAGAAGACTGAGAAGGGGAAAAAGATTATTATTGATAGGATCCAAGCAAGTTTGAACAGAAGACTGAGAAGGGCAAAAAGATTATTATTGATAGGATCCAAGCAAGTTTGAACAGAAGACTGAGAAGGGGAAAAAGATTATTATTGATAGGATCCAAGCAAGATTGAACAGAAGACTGAGAAGGGGAAAAAGATTATTATTGATAGGATCCAAGAAAGATTGGACAGAAGACTGAGAAGGGGGAAAAAGATTATTATTGATAGGATCCAAGTAAGATTGAACAGAAGACTGAGAAGGGGAAAAAGATTATTATTGATAGGATCCAAGCAAGATTGGACAGAAGACTGAGAAGGGGAAAAAGATTATTATTGATAGGATCCAAGCAAGATTGAACAGAAGATTGAGAAGAGAATAGGGATCCAAGGAGAAGGGGAAAAAGATTATTATTGATAGGATCCAAGAAAGATTGAACAGAAGACTGAGAAGGGGAAAAGATTATTATTGATAGGATCCAAGCAAGATTGGACAGAAGACTGAGAAGGGGAAAAGATTATTATTAGGATCCAGGATTGAACAAAGACTGAGAAGGGGAAAAGATTATTATTGATAGGATCCAAGAAGATTGAACAGAAGACTGAGAAAAAAAGATTATTATTGATAGGATCCAAGAAAGATTTAACAGAAGACTGAGAAGGGGAAAAAGATTATTATTGATAGGATCCAAGAAAGATTGAACAGAAGACTGAGAAGGGGGGAAAAAGATTATTATTGATAGGATCCAAGAAAGATTGAACAGAAGACTGAGAAGGGGAAAAAGATTATTATTGATAGGATCCAAGCAAGATTGAACAGAAGACTGAGAAGGGGAAAAAGATTATTATTGATAGGATCCAAGAAAGATTGAACAGAAGACTGAGAAGGGGAAAAAGATTATTATTGATAGGATCCAAGAAAGATTGGACAGAAGACTGAGAAGGGAAAAGATTATTATTGATAGGATCCAAGTCTGAGAAGGGGGAAAAGATTGATAGGATCCAAGAAAGGAAGACTGAGAAGGGGAAAAAGATTATTATTGATAGGATCCAAGCAAGATTGAACAGAAGACTGAGAAGGGGATAAAAGATTGAACAGAAGACTGAGAAGGGAAAAAGATTATTGATAGGATCCAAGCAAGATTGGACAGAAGACTGAGAAGGGGGAAAAAGATTATTATTGATAGGATCCAAGCAAGATTGGACAGAAGACTGAGAAGGGGAAAAAGATTATTATTGATAGGATCCAAGCAAGATTGAACAGAAGACTGAGAAGGGGAAAAAGATTATTATTGATAGGATCCAAGAAAGATTGGACAGAAGACTGAGAAGGGGAAAAAGATTATTATTGATAGGATCCAAGAAGATTGGACAGAAGACTGAGAAGGGGAAAAAAAGATTATTATTATTCCATTGATAGAATCCAAAGGGGAAAAAATTGATAGGATCAAAGAAGATTGAACAGAAGGGGGGAAAAAGATTATTATTGATCCAGGATCCAAGACTGAGAAGGGAAAAGATTATTATTGATAGAATCAGAAGAAGACTGAGAAGGGGAAAAAGATTATTATTGATAGGATCCAAGCAAGATTGAACAGAAGACTGAGAAGGGGAAAAAGATTATTATTGATAGGATCCAGCAAGGATCCAAGAAAGATTGATAGGACAGAAGACTGAGAAGGGAAAAAAGATTATTATTGATAGGATCCAAGAAAGATTGAACAGAAGACTGAGAAGGGAAAAAGATTATTATTGATAGGATCCAAGAAAGATTGGACAGAAGACTGAGAAGGGGGAAAAGATTATTATTGATAGGATCCAAGCAAAGATTGGACAGAAGACTGAGAAGGGAAAAAGATTATTATTGATAGGATCCAAGAAAGATTGAACAGAAGACTGAGAAGGGGAAAAAGATTATTATTGATAGGATCCAAGAAAGATTGAACAGAAGACTGAGAAGGGGAAAAGATTATTATTGATAGGATCCAAGCAAGATTGAACAGAAGACTGAGAAGGGGAAAAAGATTATTATTGATAGGATCCAAGACTGAAGATTGATAGGATCAGAAGACTGAGAAGGGGGGAAAAAGATTATTATTGATAGGATCCAAGAAAGATTGAACAGAAGACTGAGAAGGGGAAAAGATTATTATTGATAGGATCCAAGCAAGATTGAACAGAAGACTGAGAAGGGGAAAAAGATTATTATTGATAGGATCCAAGCAAAGATTGAACAGAAGACTGAGAAGGGGGAAAAGATTATTATTGATAGGATCCAAGCAAGATTGGACAGAAGACTGAGAAAGGGGAAAAAGATTATTATTGATAGGATCCAAGCAAGATTGAACAGAAGACTGAGAAGGGGAAAGATTATTATTGATAGGATCCAAGCAAGATTGAACAGAAGACTGAGAAGGGGAAAAAGATTATTATTGATAGGATCCAAGCAAGATTGAACAGAAGACTGAGAAGGGGAAAAGATTATTATTGATAGGATCCAAGCAAGATTGAACAGAAGACTGAGAAGGGGAAAAGATTATTATTGATAGGATCCAAGCAAGATTGAACAGAAGACTGAGAAGGGGAAAAAGATTATTATTGATAGGATCCAAGCAAGATTGAACAGAAGACTGAGAAGGGGAAAATTATTATTGATAGGATCCAAGCAAGATAACAGATCCAAGCAAAAGATTGAACAGAAGATTGAACAGAAGGGGAAAAAAGGATTATTATTGAAAGGATCCAAGCAAGATTGAACAGAAGACTGAGAAGGGGAAAAAGATTATTATTGATAGGATCCAAGCAAGATTGAACAGAAGACTGAGAAGGGGAAAAAGATTATTATTGATAGGATCCAAGCAAGATTGAACAGAAGACTGAGAAGGGGGAAAAGGATTATTATTGAAAGGATCCAAGCAAGATTGAACAGAAGACTGAGAAGGGGGAAAAGGATTATTATTGATAGGATCCAAGCAAGATTGAACAGAAGACTGAGAAGGGGAAAAAGATTATTATTGATAGGATCCAAGCAAGATTGAACAGAAGACTGAGAAGGGGAAAAAGATTATTATTGATAGGATCCAAGCAAGATTGAACAGAAGACTGAGAAGGGGAAAAGATTATTATTGATAGGATCCAAGCAAGATTGAACAGAAGACTGAGAAGGGGAAAAGATTATTATTGATAGGATCCAAGCAAGATTGAACAGAAGACTGAGAAGGGGAAAAAGATTATTATTGATAGGATCCAAGCAAGATTGAACAGAAGACTGAGAAGGGGAAAAAGATTATTATTGATAGGATCCAAGCAAGATTGAACAGAAGACTGAGAAGGGGAAAAAGATTATTATTGATAGGATCCAAGCAAGATTGAACAGAAGACTGAGAAGGGGAAAAATTATTGATTGATCCAAGGATAGAAGGAAAAAGGATTATTATTGATAGGATTGAAGATTGAACAGAAGACTGAGAAGGGGAAAAGATTATTATTGATAGGATCCAAGCAAGATTGAACAGAAGACTGAGAAGGGGAAAAAGATTATTATTGATAGGATCCAAGAAAGATTGGACAGAAGACTAGAAGAAGGAAAAAGATTATTATTGATAGGATCCAAGAAAGATTGGACAGAAGACTGAGAAGGGGAAAAGATTATTATTGATAGGATCCAAGCTAGATTGAACAGAAGACTGAGAAGGGGAAAAAGATTATTATTGATAGGATCCAAGAAAGATTGAACAGAAGACTGAGAAGGGGAAAAGATTATTATTGATAGGATCCAAGAAAGATTGGACAGAAGACTGAGAAGGGGAAAAAGATTATTATTGATAGGATCCAAAAAGAAGAAAGAACAGAAGACTGAGAAAAAGGGGAAAAAAAGATTATTATTGATAGGATCCAAGAAAGATTGAACAGAAGACTGAGAAGGGGAAAAAGATTATTATTGATAGGATCCAAGCAAGATTGAACAGAAGACTGAAAGAAGGGGAAAAGATTATTATTGATAGGATCCAAGAAAGATTGAACAGAAGACTGAGAAGGGGAAAAGATTATTATTGATAGGATCCAAGAAAGATTGAACAGAAGACTGAGAAGGGGAAAAGATTATTATTGATAGGATCCAAGAAAGATTGAACAGAAGACTGAGAAGGGGAAAAGATTATTATTGATAGGATCCAATCAAGATTGAACAGAAGACTGAGAAGGGGAAAAAAGATTATTATTGATAGGATCCAAGAAAGATTGGACAGAAGACTGAGAAGGGAAAAGATTATTATTGATAGGATCCAAGAAAGATTGAACAGAAGACTGAGAAGAAGAGGAAAAAGATTATTATTGATAGGATCCAAGAAAGATTGAACAGAAGACTGAAGAAGGGGAAAAGATTATTATTGATAGGATCCAAGAAAGATTGAACAGAAGACTGAGAAGGGGAAAAAGATTATTATTGATAGGATCCAAGAAAGATTGAACAGAAGACTGAGAAGGGAGAAAAAAAGATTATTGATAGGATCCAAGAAAGATTGAACAGACAGAAGACTTGACAGAAGGGGAAAAAGATTATTATTGATAGGATCCAAGAAAGATTGAACAGAAGACTGAGAAGGGGAAAAAAGATTATTGATAGGATCCAAGCAAGATTGAACAGAAGACTGAGAAGGGGAAAAAGATTATTATTGAACAGGATCCAAGAAAGATTGAACAGAAGAAGATTGAAGAAGGAGAAAAAAAGATTATTATTGATAGGATCCAAGAAAGATTGGACAGAAGACTGAGAAAGGGGAAAAGATTATTATTGATAGGATCCAAGCAAGATTGAACAGAAGACTGAGAAGGGAAAAAGATTATTATTGATAGGATCCAAGAAAGATTGAACAGAAGACTGAGAAGGGGGGAAAAAGATTATTATTGATAGGATCCAAGCAAGATTGAACAGAAGACTAAGAAAGGGAAAAAAGATTACGAATAGGATCCAAGCAAGATTGAACAGAAGACTGAGAAGGGCAAAAAATTATTATTGATAGGATCCAAGCAAAGATTGAACAGAAGACTGAGAAGGGAAAAAGATTATTATTGATAGGGATCCAAAGAAGATTGAACAGAAGACTGAGAAGGGAAAAAAAGATTATTATTGATAGGATCCAAGAAAGATTGACAGAAGACTGAGAAGAAAAGAGAAGGGGAAAAGATTAAACAGAAGATAGGATCCAAGATTAAGATAGATCCAAACAGAAGACTGAGAAGGGGAAAGATTATTATTGATAGGATCCAAGATAGATTGAACAGAAGACTGAGAAGGGGGAAAAAGATTATTATTGATAGGATCCAAGAAAGATTGGACAGAAGACTGAGAAGGGGAAAAAAAATTATTGATAGGATCCAAGCAAGATTGATACAGAAGACTGAGAAGGGGGAAAAGATTATTATTGATAGGATCCAAAGATTGAAGATTGAACAAAGAAGACTGAAAAAGAAAGATTGAACAGAAAAGAAGAAAATTATTATTGATAGGATCCAAGAAGATTGAACAGAAGACTGAGAAGGGAAAAATTATTATTGATAGGATCCAAGAAAGATTGGAACAGAAGACTGAGAAGGGGAAAAAGATTATTATTGATAGGATCCAAGAAAGATTGAACAGAAGACTGAGAAGGGGAAAAAGATTATTATTGATAGGATCCAAGAAAGATTGGACAGAAGACTGAGAAGGGGAAAAGATTATTAAGGATAGGATCCAAGCAAGATTGAACAGAAGACTGAGAAGACTGAAAAAAGATTATTATTGATAGGATCCAAGAAAGATTGAACAGAAGACTGAGAAGGGGAAAAGATTATTATTGATAGGATCCAAGAAAGATTGAACAGAAGACTGAGAAGGAGGGAAAAGATTATTATTGATAGGATCCAAGAAAGATTGAACAGAAGACTGAGAAAAAGGAAAAAAGATTATTGATAGGATCCAAAAAAGATTGAACAGAAGACTGAGAAGGGAAAAAGATTATTATTGATAGGATCCAAGAAAGATTGGACAGAAGACTGAGAAGGGGAAAAAGATTATTATTGATAGGATCCAAGAAAGATTGAACAGAAGACTGAGAAGGGGAAAAGATTATTATTGATAGGATCCAAGAAAGATTGGACAGAAGACTGAGAAGGGGAAAAGATTATTATTGATAGGATCCAAGAAAAGATTGAACAGAAGACTGAGAAGGGGAAAAAAAGATTATTATTGATAGGATCCAAGAAAGAAAGAACAGAAGACTGAGAAGGGGAAAAATTATTATTGATAGGATCCAAGTAAGATTGAACAGAAGACTGAGAAGGGGAAAAAGATTATTATTGATAGGATCCAAGCAAGATTGAACAGAAGACTGAGAAGGGCAAAAAGATTATTATTGATAGGATCCAAAAGGAACAGAAGACTGAAAAGGGAAAAGATTGATTGGATCCAATCCAAGAAAGATTGAACAGAAGACTGAGAAGGGGGAAAAGATTATTATTGATAGGATCCAAGAAAGATTGAACAGAAGACTGAGAAGGGGAAAAAGATTATTATTGATAGGATCCAAGAAAGATTGGACAGAAGACTGAGAAGGGAAAAAGATTATTGATAGGGATCCAAGAAAGATTGGACAGATCCAAAGGGGAAAAGATTATTAACAGAAGACTGAAAGGATGAGAAAAAAGATTATTATTGATAGGATCCAAGAAAGATTGAACAGAAGACTGAGAAGGGGGGAAAAAGATTATTATTGATAGGATCCAAGAAAGATTGAACAGAAGACTGAGAAGGGAAAAAGATTATTATTGATAGGATCCAAGAAAGATTGGACAGAAGACTGAGAAGGGGAAAAGATTATTATTGATAGGATCCAAGCAAGATTGAACAGAAGACTGAGGGAAAAAGGAAAAAGATTATTGATAGGAAGAAGGGGAAAAAAAGATTGATAGGACAGAAGAAGACTGAGAAGGGGAAAAAAGATTATTATTGATAGGATCCAAGAAAGATTGGACAGAAGACTGAGAAGGGGGGGAAAAGATTATTATTGATCCAGGAAGATTGAAGAAAGATTGGACAGAAGACTGAGAAGATCCAAAAAGATTGAAATTGATAGGATCCAAAAGAAAGATTGGACAGAAGACTGAGAAGGGGGAAAAAGATTATTATTGATAGGATCCAAAGCAAGATTGAACAGAAGACTGAGAAGGGAAAAAGATTATTATTGATAGGATCCAAAAGTTTGAACAGAAGACTGAGAAGGGGAAAAAGATTATTGATAGGATCCAAGAAAGATTGAACAGAAGACTGAAGAAGGGGGAAAAAATCCGATTATTATTGATAGGATCCAAGAAAACAGAAGATTGAACAGAAGACTGAAGAAAATAGAAGAAAAAAAAGATTATTATTGATAGGATCCAAGAAAGATTGAACAGAAGACTGAGAAGGGGAAAAGATTATTATTGATAGGATCCAAGCAAGATTGAACAGAAGACTAAGAAGGGGAAAAGATTATTATTGATAGGATCCAAAAGAAAGATTGGACAGAAGACTGAGAAGGGGGAAAAGATTATTATTGATAGGATCCAAGAAAGATTGAACAGAAGACTGAGAAGGGAAAAAAGATTATTATTGATAGGATCCAAGCAAAGATTGAACAGAAGACTGAGAAGGGGGAAAAAGATTATTATTGATAGGATCCAAGCAAGATTGAACAGAAGACTGAGAAGGGGAAAAAGATTAAGGGGGGAAAGATAGGATCCAAGCAAGATTGAACAGAAGACTGAGAAGGGGAAAAAGATTATTGATTGATAGGATCCAAGAAAAAGATTGATACAGAAGACTGAAGAAAGGGGGAAAAGATTATTATTGATAGGATCCAAGCAAGATTGAACAGAAGACTGAGAAGGGGAAAAGATTATTATTGATAGGATCCAAGAAAGATTGGACAGAAGACTGAGAAGGGGAAAAAGATTATTATAGGATCCATCCAGATTGAAATAAAGATTGGGAAAAGATTAAGATCCAAGAGAGAAGGAAGAAAAAGGGAAAAAGATTATTATTGATAGGATCCAAGCAAGATTGAACAGAAGACTAAGAAGGGGAAAAAGATTGATTCCAATAAAGATGATAGGATCCAAGCAAGAAGATGAACAGAAGACCAAGAAGGGGAAAAAGATTATTATTGATAGGATCCAATTGAAGATTGGACAGAAGACTAAGAAGGGAAAATTATTATTGATAGGATCCAAGCAAGATTGAACAGAAGACTGAGAAGGGGAAAAGATTATTATTGATAGGATCCAAGAAAGATTGGACAGAAGACTGAGAAGGGGGAAAAGATTATTATTGATAGGATCCAAGTAAGATTGAACAGAAGACTGAGAAGGAAAAAAGATTATTATTGATAGGATCCAAGCAAGATTGAAACAGAAGACTGAGAAGGGGGGAAAAGATTATTATTGATAGGATCCAAGCAAGATTGAACAGAAGACTAAGAAGGAAAAAGATTATTATTGATAGGATCCAAGAAAGATTGAACAGAAGACTGAGAAGGGAAAAAGATTATTATTGATAGGATCCAAGCAAGATTGAACAGAAAGAAAAAGAGAAGGGAAAAAGATTATTAAGACTGATAGGATCCAAGAAAATAGATTGAACAGAAGACTGAGAAGGGAAAAGATTATTATTGATAGGATCCAAGCAAGATTGAACAGAAGACTAAGAAGGGGAAAAGATTATTATTGATAGGATCCAAGAAAGATTGAACAGAAGACTGAGAAAGGGAAAAAGATTATTAGATAGGATCCAAAAAAGATTGGAACAGAAGACTGAGAAGGGAAAAAGATTATTATTGATAGGATCCAAGCAAGATTGAACAGAAGACTGAGAAGGGGAAAAGATTATTATTGATAGGATCAAGAAAGATTGGACAGAAGACTGAGAAGGGGAAAAAGATTATTATTGATAGGATCCAAAGCAAGATTGGACAAAAGACTGAGAAGGGGAAAAAAAGATTGATTATTGATAGGATCCAAGCAAGATTGAACAGAAGACAGAAGACTGAGAAAAAAGATTATTATTGATAGGATCCAAGAAGATTGAACAGAAGACTAAAAGGGGGAAAAATTATTGATAGGATCAAGCAAGATTGAACAGAAGACTAAGAAGGGGAAAAAGATTATTATTGATAGGATCCAAGAAAGATTGAACAGAAGACTGAGAAGGGGAAAATTATTGCTGATAGGATCCAAGAAGATTGAAAAGAAGACTGAGAAGGGAAAAGATTATTATTGATAGGATCCAAGAAAGATTGAACAGAAGACTGAGAAGTGGAAAAGATTATTATTGATAGGATCCAAGCAAGATTGAACAGAAGACTAAGAAGGGGAAAAATTATTATTATTATTGATAAGAATCCAAGCAAGATTGAACAGAAGACTGAGAAGGGAAAAGATTATTGATAGGATCCAAGCAAGATTGAACAGAAGACTGAGAAGGGAAAAATTATTATTGATAGGATCCAATAAAGAATGGACAGAAGACTAAGAAGGGGAAAAAGATTATTATTGATAGGATCCAAGCAAGATTGAACAGAAGACTGAGAAGGGGAAAAAGATTATTATTGATAGGATCCAAGAAATATTGGACAGAAGACTGAGAAGGGGGAAAAAGATTATTATTGATAGGATCACAGTAAGATTGAACAGAAGACTGAGAAGGGAAAAAAGATTATTATTGATAGGATCCAAGCAAGTTTGAACAGAAGACTGAGAAGGGGAAAAAGATTATTATTGATAGGATCCAAGCAAAGATTGAAAGAAAGAGAAGAGAAAAAAAAAGATTATTATTGATAGGATCCAAGCAAGATTGAACAGAAGATTGAGAAGGGGAAAAAGATTATTATTGATAGGATCCAAGCAAGATTGGACAGAAGACTGAGAAGGGGAAAAAGATTATTATTGATAGGATCCAAGAAAGATTGGAGAGAAGACTGAGAAGGGGAAAAAGATTATTATTGATAGGATCCAAGCAAGATTGAACAGAAGACTGAGAAGGGGAAAAAGATTATTATTGATAGGATCCAAGCAAGATTGAACAGAAGACTGAGAAGGGGAAAAAGATTATTATTGATAGGATCCAATAAAGATTGGAGAGAAGACTGAGAAGGGGAAAAAGATTATTATTGATAGGATCCAAGCAAGATTGAAGAAAAAGAAGACTTGAGAAGGGAAAAAAAGATTATTATTGATAGGATCCAAGAAGATTGAACAGAAGACTAAGAAGGGAAAAAGATTATTATTGATAGGATCCAAGAAAGATTGACAGAAGACTAAGAAGGGGAAAAGATTATTATTGATAGGATCAAAGCAAGATTGAACAGAAGACTGAGAAGGGAAAAAGATTATTATTGATAGGATCCAAGCAAGATTGAACAGAAGACTGAGAAGGGGAAAAAGATTATTATTGATAGGATCCAAGCAAGATTGAAGAAGAAGACTGAGAAGGGAAAAGATTTATTATTGATAGGATCCAAGCAAGATTGAACAGAAGACTAAGAAGGGAAAATATTATTATTGATAGGATCCAAGCAAGATTGGACAGAAGACTAAGAAGGGAAAAAGATTATTATTGATAGGATCCAAGCAAGATTGGACAGAAGACTGAGAAGGGAAAAAGATTATTATTGATAGGATCCAAGAAAGTTTGAACAGAAGACTGAGAAGGGGAAAAAGATTATTATTGATAGGATCCAAGCAAGATTGAACAGAAGACTGAGAAGGGAAAAAGATTATTATTGATAGGATCCAAGTAAGTTTGAAGAGAAGACTGAGAAGGGAAAAGATTATTATTGATAGGATCCAAGAAAGATTGGAGAGAAGACTGAGAAGGGGAAAAAGATTATTATTGATAGGATCCAAGCAAGATTGAACAGAAGAAGAGAAGGGGAAAAGATTATTATTGATAGGATCCAAGCAAGATTGGACGGAAGACTAAGAAGGGGAAAAAGATTATTATTGATAGGATCCAAAACCAAAAGATTGGACGGAAGACTGAAGAAGAAAAAAAAGATTATTATTGATAGGATCCAAGCAAGATTGAACAGAAGACTGAGAAGGGGGAAAAAGATTATTATTGATAGGATCCAAGCAAGATTGAACAGAAGACTGAGAAGGGGAAAAGATTATTATTAAGGGATCCAAAGGATCCATTGAAGACAGAGAAAAAGATTGAGAAGGGCAAAAAGATTATTATTGATAGGATCCAAGCAAGATTGAACAGAAGATTGAGAAGGGGAAAAGATTATTATTGATAGGATCCAAGAAAGATTGACAGAAGACTGAGAAGGGGAAAAAGATTATTATTGATAGGATCCAAGAAAGTTTGAACGGAAGACTGAGAAGGGGAAAAAGATTATTATTGATAGGATCCAAGAAAGATTGAACAGAAGAGAAGGGGGAAGATTATTATTGATAGGATCCAAGCAAGATTGGACAGAAGATTGAGAAGGGGAAAAGATTATTACTGATAGGATCCAAGCAAGATTGAAATAGAAGACTAAGAAGGGGAAAAGATTATTATTGATAGGATCCAAGCAAGATTGAACAGAAGACTAAGAAGGGGAAAAGATTATTCCAATAAAGGATCCAAGAAGAAGATTGATAGACCAAGCAAGAAGAACAGAAGACTGAGAAGGAAAAAGATTATTATTGATAGGATCCAAGAAAGATTGGACAGAAGACTGAGAAGGGCAAAAAGATTATTATTGATAGGATCCAAGCAAGATTGAACAGAAGACTGAGAAGGGAAAAAAGATTATTATTGATAGAAGATTATCCAAGCAAGATTGAACAGAAGACTGAGAAGGGAAAAAGATTATTATTGATAGGATCCAAGTAAGATTGAAATAGAAGACTGAGAAGAAAAAGGGTTATTGATAGGATCCAAGCAAGATTGAACAGAAGACTGAGAAGGGAAAGATTATTATTGATAGGATCCAAGAAGATTGAACAGAAGACTGAGAAGGGGAAAAGATTATTGATAGGATCCAAGCAAGATTGAACAGAAGACTGAGAAGGGGAAAAGATTATTATTGATAGGATCCAAGAAAGTTTGAACAGAAGACTGAGAAGGGGGAAAGATTATTGATTGATAGGATCCAAGCAAGATTGAACAGAAGACTGAGAAGGGGAAAAGATTATTATTGATAGGATCCAAGAAAGATTGAACAGAAGACTGAGAAGGGGAAAAAGATTATTATTGATAGATCCAAGCAAGATTGAACAGAAGACTGAGAAGGGAAAAATTATTATTGATAGGATCCAAGAAGATTGAACAGAAGACTGAGAAGGGGAAAGATTATTATTGATAGGATCCAAGCAAGATTGAACAGAAGACTGAGAAGGGAAAAAAGATTATTATTGATAGGATCCAAGAAAGATTGAACAGAAGACTGAGAAGGGAAAAAGATTATTATTGATAGGATCCAAGCAAATTGAACAGAAGACTGGAAGACGAAAGATTGAACAGAAGACTGGAGAAGGGCCAAAAAGATTATTATTGATAGGATCCAAGCAAGATTGAACAGAAGACTGAGAAGGGCAAAAAGATTATTATTGATAGGATCCAAGCAAGATTGGACAGAAGACTTAAGAAGGGGAAAAAGAGAAGGGCAAAAAGATATTATTGATAGGATCCAAGAAAGATTGAACAGAAGACTGAGAAGGGGAAAAAGATTATTATTGATAGGATCCAAGGGAAGATTGAACAGAAGACTGAGAAGGGAAAAAGATTAGTTATTGATAGGATCCAAGAAAGATTGAACAGAAGACTGAGAAGGGGAAAAAAGATTATTATTGATAGGATCCAAGCAAGATTGAACAGAAGACTCAGAAGGGGAAAAGATTGATAGATCCAAGAAAGATTGAACAGAAGACTGAGAAGGGGAAAAAGATTATTATTGATAGGATCCAAGCAAGATTGAACAGAAGACTAAGAAGGGGAAAAAGATTATTGATGATAGGATCCAAAAGATTGGAAGAAGACAGAAAACTGATAGGAGAAGGGAAAAGATTATTATTGATAGGATCCAAGCAAGATTGAACAGAAGACTGAGAAGGGGAAAAGATTATTACTGATAGGATCCAAGCAAGATTGAACAGAAGACTGAGAAGGGGAAAAAGATTATTATTGATAGGATCCAAGAAAGATTGAACAGAAGACTGAGAAGGGGGAAAAAGATTATTATTGATAGGATCCAAGCAAGATTGAACAGAAGACTGAGAAGGGGAAAAAGATTATTACTGATAGGATCCAAGCAAGATTGAACAGAAGACTAAGAAGGGAAAAAGATTATTATTGATAGGATCCAAGAAAGATTGAACAGAAGACTGAGAAGGGAAAAGATTATTATTGATAGGATCCAAGCAAGATTGAACAGAAGACTGAGAAAGGAAAAAGATTATTATTGATAGGATCCAAGAAAGATTGAACAGAAGACTGAGAAGGGGAAAAGATTATTGATAGGATCCAAGCAAGATTAAACAGAAGACTGAGAAGGAAAAAAGATTATTACCATAGGATCCAAGAAAGATTGAACAGAAGACTGAGAAGGGGAAAAGATTATTATTGATAGATCCAAGAAAGATTGAACAGAAGACTGAGAAGGGAAAAGATTATTATTGATAGGATCCAAGCAAGATTGAACAGAAGACTGAGAAGGGCAAAAAGATTATTATTGATAGGATCCAAGCAAGATTGAACAGAAGACTGAGAAGGGGAAAAGATTATTATTGATAGGATCCAAGAAAGATTGAATAGGATCAGAAGACTGAGAAGACTGAAAAAAAGATTATTATTGATAGGATCCAAGCAAGATTGAACAGAAGACTGAGAAGGGGAAAAGATTATTGATAGGATCCAAGAAAGATTGAACAGAGAAGACTGAGAAGGGAAAAAAGATTATTATTGATAGGATCCAAGAAGATTGAACAGAAGACTGAGAAGGGGAAAAGATTATTATTGATAGGATCCAAGAAAGATTGAACAGAAGACTGAGAAGGGGAAAAGATTATTATTGATAGGATCCAAGCAAGATTGAACAGAAGACTGAGAAGGGGAAAAGATTATTATTGATAGGATCCAAGAAAGATTGAACAGAAGACTGAGACAAGGGCAAAAAGATTATTATTGATAGGATCCAAGAAAGATTGAAACAGAAGACTGAGAAGGGGAAAAGATTATTATTGATAGGATCCAAGAAAGATTGGACAGAAGACTGAGAAGGGAAAAAGATTATTATTGATAGGATCCAAGCAAGATTGAACAGAAGACTGAGAAGGGGAAAAAGATTATTATTGATAGGATCCAAGAAAGATTGGACAGAAGACTGAGAAGGGGGAAAAAGATTATTATTGATAGGATCCAAGAAAGATTGGACAGAAGACTGAGAGGGGGGAAAATGATTATTATTGATAGGATCCAAGCAAGATTGAACAGAAGACTGAGAAGTGGAAAAAGATTATTATTGATAGGATCTATGCAACATTGAACAGAAGACTAAGAAGGGGAAAAAGATTATTATTGATAGGATCCAAGCAAGATTGAACAGAAGACTGAGAAGGGGAAAAAGATTATTATTGATAGGATCCAAGAAAGATTGAACAGATGACTGAGAAGGGCCAAAAAGATTATTATTGATAGGATCCAAGCAAGATTGAACAGAAGACTGAGAAGGGCAAAAAGATTATTATTGATAGGATCCAAGCAAGATTGGACAGAAGACTAAGAAGGGGAAAAAGATTATTATTGATAGGATCCAAGAAAGATTGAACAGAAGACTGAGAAGGGCAAAAGATTATTATTGATAGGATCCAAGCAAGATTGAACAGAAGACTGAGAAGGGAAAAGAATATTATTGATAGGATCCAAGAAAGATTGGACAGAAGACTAAGAAGGGCCAAAAGATTATTATTGATAGGATCCAAGCAAGATTGAGAGAAGACTAAGAAGGGGAAAAAGATTATTATTGATAGGATCCAAGAAGGGGAAAAAAGATTATTGATAGATCCAATTGAAATTGAAGACTGAGAAGGGAAAAAGATTATTATTGATAGGATCCAAGATTGATTAAACAGAAGACTGAGAAGGGGAAAAAGATTATTATTGATAGGATCCAAGCAAGATTGGACAGAAGACTGAGAAGGGGAAAAGATTATTATTGATAGGATCCAAGCAAGATTGAACAGAAGACTGAGAAGGGATTATTAATAGAACAGAAAGATTGAGAAGGGCAAAAAGATTATTATTGATAGGATCCAAGAAAGATTGGACAGAAGACTGAGAAAGGGGAAAAAGATTATTATTGATAGGATCCAAGCAAGTTTGAACGGAAGACTGAGAAGGGGAAAAAGATTATTATTGATAGGATCCAAGAAAGATTGGACAGAAGACTGAGAAGGGGGAAAAAGATTATTATTGATAGGATCCAAGCAAGATTGAACAGAAGATTGAGAAGGGGAAAAAGTTTATTACTGATAGGATCCAAGCAAGATTGAACAGAAGACTAAGAAGGGGAAAAAGATTATTATTGATAGGATCCAAGCAGGATTGGACAGAAGACTAAGAAGGGGAAAAAGATTATTATTGATAGGATCCAAGAAAGATTGGAGAGAAGACTGAGAAGGGGGGAAAGATTATTGATAGGATCCAAGCAAGATTGAACAGAAGACTGAGAAGGGCAAAAGATTATTATTGATAGGATCCAAGAAAGATTGAACAGAAGACTGAGAAGGGGGAAAAGATTATTATTGATAGGATCCAAGCAAGATTGAACAGAAGACTGAGAAGGGAAAAAAAAAGATTATTATTGATAGGATCCAAGAAAGATTGAACAGAAGACCGAGAAGGGGGAAAAGATTATTATTGATAGGATCCAAGCAATGTTGAACAAAGATTTAAGAAAAGATTATTCATCAATAGGATCCAAGCAATGAACAGTGATGAGAAGGGAAAAAGATTCTTCATCAATAGGATCCAAGCAATTGAAACAGTGATGAAAGAAAAAGATTTCATCAATAGGATCCAAGCAATGATAACAGTGATAAGAAAAGAAGATTATTCATCAATAAGATCCAAGCAATGTAACAGTGAGGGAAAAAAGATTTCATCAATAGGATCAAAGATTGAATGAAGACAGTGATGTAAGAAAAAGATTATTATTGATAGGATCCAAGCAATGTAACAGAAGACTGAAAAAAAGCTTCTTCATCAATAGGATCCAAGCAATGTAACAGAAGATTTAAGAAAAGGAAAAAAATTATTATTGATTCATCAATAGGATCCAAGCAATTGTAACAGAAGATGTAAGAAAAGATTTCTTCATCAATAGGATCCAAGACAATGTAACAGTGATAAAGAAAAGATCTTCATCAATAGGATCCAAGCAATGTAACAGTGATGTAAGAAAAGCTTCTTCATCAATAGGATCCAAAGCAATGTAACAGTGATGTAAGAAAAGATTATTCATCAATAGGATCCAAGCAATGTAACAGTGATGTAAGAAAAGCTTCTTCATCAATAGGATCAAATTAATGTAACAATGATTGGAGAAAAAGAAGGGAAAAGATTATCATTGAATAGGATCCAAGCAAGATTGAACAGAAGACTGAAGGGGAAAGAATGATAGGATCCAATGTAACAGTGATGTAAGAAAAGATTATTCATCAATAGGATCCAAGTAATGATTGGACAGTGACTGAGAAGAAAAGATTATTATTGATAGGATCCAATCAATGTAACAGAAGATGTAAGAAAAAGATTATTCATCAATAGGATCCAAGCAATGTAACAGTGATGAAAGAAAAGATTATTCATCAATAGGATCCAAGCAAGATTGAACAGTGATGTAAGAAAAAAATTCATCCAAGCAAAGATTACAAATAGGATCCAAAGATTATTAATGTAACAGTGATTGGACAGAAAAGACTTTATTGATTCATCAAAAGGATCAAATCAATTGATAACAGTGATGGAAAAGCTTCATTCATCAAAAGATAACAGAAGATGAGAAGGGAAAAAGATTATCATTGATAGGATCCAAAAGAATGTAACAGAAGAAAAAAAGCTTATTCATCAATAGGATCCAAGCAATGTAACAGTGATGTGAACAGAACAGTGATGTAAGAAAAGATTATTCATCAATAGGATCCAAGCAATGTAACAGAAGATGTAAGAAAAGATTATTATCAATAGGATCCAATCAATTGTAACAGTGATGTAAGAAAAGATTATTCATCAATAGGATCCAAGCAATGTAACAGTGATGTAAGAAAGATTATCATCAATAGGATCCAAGCAAGATTGAACAGTGATGTAAGGGAAAAAGATTATTCATCAATAGGATCCAAGCAATTGAACAGAAGATGTAAGAAAAAGCTTTTCATCAATAGGATCCAATGTAACAGTGATGTAAGAAAAAAAAAGATTATTCATCAATAGGATCCAAGCAATGTAACAGAAGACTGAGAAAAGAAAAAGATTCATCAAAAGGATCAAATCAATGTAACAGAAGACTGAGAAGGGAAAAGATTATTCATCAATAGGATCCAATCAATGTAACAGTGATGAGAAGAAAAGATTCTTCATCAATAGGATCAAATCAAGATAACAGAAGATGTAAGAAAAGGGAAAAAATTATTCATCAATAGGATCCAAGCAATGTAACAGAAGATGTAAGAAAAAAAGATTCTTTATCAAAAGATCAAATAATGTAACAGTGATGTAAGAAAAGACTTATTCATCAATAGGATCCAAGCAATGTAACAGAAGACTGAGTAAGAAAAGCTTCTTCATCAATAGGATCCAAGCAATGTAACAGTGATGTAAGAAAAGATTCTTCATCAATAGGATCCAAGCAATGTAACAGTGATGAGAGAAAAGATTATTCATCAATAGGATCAAAAGATTGAATGTAACAGTGATGTAAGAAAAGATTATTCATCAATAGGATCCAAGCAATGTAACAGTGATGTAAGAAAAAGATTATTCATCATAGGATCCAAAGATAGGATCAAAAAGATTCTTCATCAATAGGATCCAAACAGTGATGTAAGAAAAAAGATTATTCATCAAAAGGATCCAATCAATGTAACAGTGATGAGAAGAAAAAAGATTATTCATCAAAAGGATCTAATCAATGTAACAGAAGATGTAAGAAAAGCTTATTCATCAATAGGATCCAAATCAATGTAACAGTGATGTAAGAAAAAGATTATTTCATCCAAGCAAGATTGAACAAAGACTAGGGGATCTAATCAAAAGATAACAATGTGAACAGAAGACTGAGAAAAAGCTTATTCATCAATAGGATCCAAGAATGTAACAGTGATGTAAAGAAAAAAGATTATTCATCAAAAGGATCCAAGAAAAAGATTCATAACAGTGAAGACTGAAAAAAAAGATTATTCATCAAAAGGATCAAAGCAATGTAACAGTGATGAAAGAAAAGATTATTCATCAATAGGATCCAAGCAATGTAACAGTGATGTAAGAAAAGCTTTTCATCAATAGGATCAAAGCAATGTAACAGAAGATGTAAGAAAAAGATTTCATCAATAGGATCCAAGCAATGTAACAGTGATGTAAGAAAAAAGATTATTCATCAATAGGATCCAATCAATGTAACAGTGATGTAAGAAAAGAAAGATTATCATCAATAGGATCCAAGCAATGTAACAGAAGATGAGAAGAAAAAGCTTATTCATCAATAGGATCCAAGCAATGTAACAGAAGATGAGAAGAAAAGATTATTATTCAAAAGGATCCAAGAAAGATTGAACAGAACAGTGAGAAGGGAAAAGATTATTCATCAATAGGATCCAAATCAATGAAACAGTGATGTAAGAAAAAAAGATTCATCAATAGGATCCAATCAATGTAACAGAAGACTAAGAAAAAAAGATTCTTCATCAATAGGATCCAAGCAAGATTGAACAGTGATGAGAAGAAAAAAGATTATTCATCAATAGGATCCAAGCAAGATTGAACAGAAGACTGAGAAGGGGAAAAGAAATTGATATTATTATTGACAGAAGACCGAGAAGGAAAAGATTATTATTGAAAAGAAAGATTGAGAAGACTAAAAAAAAAAGATTATTATTGATAGGATCCAAGCAAGATTGAACAGAAGACTGAGAAGGGAAAAGATTATTATTGATAGGATCCAAGAAAGATTGAACAGAAGACTGAGAAGGGGAAAAGATTATTGATAGGATCCAAGAAAGATTGAACAGAAGACTGAGAAGGGAAAAAGATTATTATTGATAGGATCCAAGAAAGATTGAACAGAAGACTGAGAAGGGGAAAAGAAGATAGATCTGAGAACAGAAGACTGAGAAGGGCAAAAGATTATTATTGATAGGATCCAAGCAAAGATTGAACAGAAGACTGAGAAGGGAAAAAGATTATTAGAAGGGGGAAAAAGATTGAATTGAAGACTAGGATCCAAGAATCCAAGATTGAACAGAAGACTGAGAAGGGGAAAAGATTATTATTGATAGGATCCAAGGAAAGATTGAACAGAACAGAAGACTGAAAAGATTATTATTGAGGGAAAAAGATTGAAAAGATTATTGATAGGATCCAAGAAAGATTGAACAGAAGACCGAGAAGGGCAAAAGATTATTATTGATAGGATCCAAGCAAGATTGAACAGAAGACTGAGAAGGGAAAAAGATTATTATTGATAGGATCCAAGAAAGATTGAACAGAAGACTGAGAAGGGGAAAAAGATTATTATTGATAGGATCCAAGCAAGATTGAACAGAAGACTGAGAAGGGGAAAAGATTATTATTGATAGGATCCAAGAAAGATTGAACAGAAGACTGAGAAGGGAGAAAAAGATTATTATTGATAGGATCCAAGCAAGATTGAACAGAAGACTGAGAAGGGGAAAAGATTATTATTGATAGGATCCAAGAAAGATTGAACAGAAGACTGAAGAAAAGGGGAAAAAGATTATTTATTGATAGGATCCAAGAAAGATTGAACAGAAGACTGAGAAGGGGAAAAAGATTATTATTGATAGGATCCAAGCAAGATTGAACAGAAGACTGAGAAGGGAAAAGATTATTATTGATAGGATCCAAGCAAAGATTGAAGACGGAAACCGAGAAGGGAAAAGATTATTAAGAAGATCCAAGAGAAGGAGAAGGGAAAAGATTATTGATAGGATCCAAGAAAGATTGAACAGAAGACTGAGAAGGGGAAAAGATTATTATTGATAGGATCCAAGCAAGATTGAACAGAAGACTGAGAAGGGAAAAGATTATTATTGATAGGATCCAAGAAAGATTGAACAGAAGACTGAGAAGGGGAAAAGAGATTATTATTGATAGATCCAAGCAAGATTGAACAGAAGACTGAGAAGGGGAAAAGATTATTATTGATAGGATCCAAGAAAGATTGAACAGAAGACTGAGAAGGGCAAAAAGATTATTATTGATAGGATCCAAGAAGATTGAACAGAAGACTGAGAAGGGGAAAAGATTAGGATAGGATCCAAGAAAGATTGAACAGAAGACTGAGAAGGGAAAAGATTATTATTGATAGGATCCAAGCAAGATTGAACAGAAGACCGAGAAGATTATTGATAATCCAGATTATTATTGAACAGAAGACTAAGAAGGGCAAAAAGATTGAACAGGATCCAACTGAACAGAAGACTAAGAAAAAAGATTATTATTGATAGGATCCAAGAAAGATTGAACAGAAGACGAGAAGGGGAAAAAAGATTATTATTGATAGGATCCAAGCAAGATTGAACAGAAGACTGAGAAGGGAAAAGATTATTATTGATAGATCCAAGCAAGATTGAACAGAAGACTGAGAAGGGGAAAAAGATTATTAAGACTGATAGGATCCAAGAAGATTGAACAGAAGACTGAGAAGGGGAAAAAGATTGGTTATTGATAGGATCCAAGAAAGATTGAACAGAAGACTGAGAAGGGGAAAGATTATTATTGATAGGATCCAAGCAAAGATTGAACAGAATTATTGACCAAGTAAGATGAGAAGGGGAAAAAAGATTATTGATAGGATCCAAGAAAGATTGAACAGAAGACTGAGAAGGAAAAAAGATTATTAATTGATAGGATCCAAGCAAGATTGAACAGAAGACTGAGAAGGGGAAAAGATTATTATTGATAGGATCCAGGATTGAACAGAAACAGAAGGAAAAAGATTGAACCAAGAAGACTGGACAGAAGGGAAAAAAAAAGATTATTACTGATAGGATCCAAGAGATTGAACAGAAGACTGAGAAGGGAAAAAGATTATTATTGATAGGATCCAAGAAAGATTGGACAGAAGACTGAGAAGGAAAAGATTATTATTGATAGGATCAAGTAAGATTGAACAGAAGACTGAGAAGGGAAAAAGATTATTATTGATAGGATCCAAGAAAGATTGAACAGAAGACTGAGAAGGGAAAAAATTATTATTGATAGGATCCAAGCAAGATTGAACAGAAGACTGAGAAGGGGAAAAAGATTATTATTGATAGGATCCAAGAAAGATTGAACAGAAGACTGAGAAGGGCAAAAGATATTGATAGGATCCAAGCAAGATTGGACAGAAGACTGAGAAGGGGAAAAATTATTATTGATAGGATCCAAGAAAGATTGAACAGAAGACTGAGAAGAAAAAAAGATTATTATTGATAGGATCCAAGCAAGATTGAACAGAAGACTGAGAAGGAAAAGATTATTATTGATAGGATCCAAGCAAGATTGAACAGAAGACTGAGAAGGGAAAAAAGATTATTATTGATAGGATCCAAGCAAGATTGAACAGAAGACTGAGAAGGGAAAAAGATTATTGATAGGATCCAAGAAAGATTGAGAAGACTGAGAAGGGGAAAAAGATTATTGATAGATCCAAGAAAGATTGAACAGAAGACTGAGAAGAAGGGGAAAAAGATTGAATTATTGATAGATCCCAAGAAAATTATTGAACAGAAGACTGAGAAGGGGAAAAGATTATTATTGATAGGATCCTGAGAAGGAAAAGATTGAACAGAAGACTGAGAAGGGGCAAGATTATTATTGATAGGATCCAAGAAAGATTGAACAGAAGACTGAGAAGGGGAAAATATTATTATTGATAGGATCCAAGCAAGATTGAACAGAAGACTGAGAAGGGGAAAAAGATTATTATTGATAGGATCCAAGAAAGATTGAACAGAAGACTGAGAAAAAAAGATTAAAAAGATTAAAGATTATTGATAAGATCCACAAAAGATTGAACAGAAGACTGAGAAGGGAAAAGATTATTATTGATAGGATCCAAGAAAGATTGAACAGAAGACTGAGAAGGGGAAAAATTATTATTATTGATAGGATCCAAAGCAAGATTGAACAGAAAGACTGAGAAGGGGAAAAGATTATTATTGATAGGATCCAAGAAAGATTGAACAGAAGACTGAGAAGGGCAAAAGATTATTATTGATAGGATCCAAGAAAGATTGAACAGAAGACTGAGAAGGAAAAATTATTATTGATAGGATCCAAGAAAGATTGAACAGAAGACTGAGAAGGGCAAAGATTATTATTGATAGGATCCAAGAAGATTGAACAGAAGACTGAAAAGGGAAAAAAGATTATTATTGATAGGATCCAAGAAAAGATTGAACAGAAGACTGAGAAGGGAAAACATTATTATTGATAGGATCCAAGCAAGATTGAACAGAAGACTGAGAAGGGAAAAGATTATTATTGATAGGATCCAAGAAAGATTGAACAGAAGACTGAGAAGGGGAAAAGATTATTATTGATAGGATCCAAGCAAAGATTGAACAGAAGACTGAGAAGGGAAAAAGATTATTATTGATAGGATCCAAGATTGAACAGAAGTAAGGGGAAAAAGATGATAGACAATATTGACAGAAGACTGAGAAGGGAAAAAGATTATTATTGATAGATCCAAGAAAGATTGAAGAGAAGACTGAGAAGGGCAAAAGATTATTATTGATAGGATCCAAGCAAGATTGACAGAAAACTGAGAGGGAAAAAGATTATTATTGATAGGATCCAAGAAAATATTGAACAGAAGACTGAGAAGGGAAAAATATTTATTATTATTAGGATAGGATCCAAGACAAGAAGGAACAGAAGACTGATAATCCAAGGGAAAAGATTATTATTGATAGGATCCAAGCAAGATTGGACAGAAGACTAGAAGGGAAAAAGATTATTATTGATAGGATCCAAGACAAGATTGAACAGAAGACTGAAGAAGGGAAAAGATTATTATTGATAGGATCCAAGCAAGATTGAACAGAAGACTGAGAAGGGGAAAAAGATTATTATTGATAGATCCAAGAAAGATTGAACAGAAGACTGAGAAGGGGAAAAAGATTATTATTGAATAGGATCCAAGCAAGATTGAACAGAAGACCAAGAAGGGGGAAAAGATTATTATTGATAGGATCCAAGATTAGACAAAGATTGAAAGAAAAAGATTATTAAGGGGATCCAAAAGAACAGATTATTGATAAGATCCAAAAAATTATTGAACAGAAGATTGATAAGAAGACTGAGAAGGAAAAGATTATTATTGATAGGATCCAAGCAAGATTGAACAGAAGACTTACTGAAGAAGGGAAAAAAGATTATTATTGATAGGATCCAAGACAAGATTGGACAGAAGACTGAGAAGGGGGAAAAGATTATTATTGATAGGATCCAAACAAGATTGAACAGAAGACTGAGAAGGGGAAAAAGATTATTATTGATAGGATCCAAGCAAGATTGAACAGAAGACTGAGAAGGGGAAAAGAAAAAGATTAACATTGAGAAGGGGAAAAGATTGATTGGAGGATCAAGATTGAACAGAAGACTGAGAAGGGGAAAAGATTATTATTGATAGGATCCAAGCAAGATTGGACAGAAGACTGAGAAGGGGAAAAAGATTATTATTGATAGGATCCAACCAAGATTGAACAGAAGACTGAGAAGGGAAAAAGATTATTATTGATAGGATCCAAGAAAGATTGAACAGAAGACTGAGAAGGGGAAAAAGATTATTAATAATATAGGATCCAAGCAAGATTGGACAGAAGACTGAGAAATATTAAAAGATTATTATTGATAGGATCCAAGAAAGATTGAACAGAAGACTAAGAAGGGAAAAAAGATTATTATTGATAGGATCCAAGCAAGATTGAACAGAAGACTGAGAAGGGAAAAAGATTATTGATAGGATCCAACAAAGATTGAACAGAAGACTGAGAAGGGAAAAAAGATTATTATTGATAGGATCCAAAGCAAGATTGGACAAAGACTGAGAAGGGAAAAGATTATTATTGATAGATCCAAGGATTGAAAAGATTATTATTGATAGGATCCAAGCAAATAGATTGAACAGAAGACCGAGAAGGGGAAAAAGATTATTATTGATATTGATAGAAGACTCCAAGGGAAAAAGATTGGCTGATAGGATCCAAGCAAGAAGATTGAGAAGGGATTAAAAGGAAAAAGATTATTATTGATAGGATCCAAGGTACCCAAGATTGAACAGAAGACTGAGAAGGGGAAAAAAGATTAAAAATGAAAGGATCCAAGAAAAAAGATTTGAACAGAAGACTAAGAAGGGGAAAAGATTATTATTGATAGGATCCAAGCAAGATTGAACAGAAGACTGAGAAGGGGAAAAAGATTATTATTGATAGGATCCAATAAGATTGAAATAGAAGACTGAGAAGGGGAAAAATTTCGATTATTATTGATAGGATCCAAGAAAGATTGAACAGAAGACTGAGAAGGGAAAAAGATTATTGATAGGATCCAAGAAAGATTGAACAGAAGACCGAAGAAAGCTAAAATATTATTATTGATAGGATCCAAGCAAGATTGAACAGAAAACTTCTGGGAAAAAGATTATTATTGATAGGATCCAAGATTGAACAGAAGACTGAGAATGGGAAAAGATTATTACTGATAGGAAGATTGAACAGAAGATAAAAAAAGATTATTATTGATAGGATCCAAGCAAGATTGAACAGAAGACTGAGAAGGGGAAAAGATTATTATTGATAGGATCCAAGAAAGATTGAACAGAAAAAAGATTGAACATAGGATCCAAGCAAGACTGAGAAGACTGAGAAAAAAGATTATTACAATTGATAGGATCCAATAAAGATTGAACAGAAGACTGAGAAGGGAAAAAGATTATTGATAGGATCCAGAAAAGATTGAACAGAAGACAGAGAAGGGGAAAAAGATTATTATTGATAGGATCCAAGAAAGATTGAACAGAAGATTGAGAAGGGCAAAAATTTGTATTGATAGGATCCAAGCAAGATTGAACAGAAGACTGAGAAGGGGAAAAGATTATTATTGATAGGATCCAAGCAAGATTGAACAGAAAACTGAGAAATAGAAAAAGATTGTACTCCAAGAAGGAACAGAAGACTGAGAAGGGGAAAAGATTATTACATGATAGGATCCAACTTAGATTGAACAGAAGACTTCAGAAGGGGAAAAAGATTATTGATTGATCCAAGGATTGAACAGAAGACTAAGAAAAAAAGATTATTATTGATAGAGAGAAGATTGAGAAGAGAAGGCAAAGATTATTATTGATAGGATCCAAGTAAGATTGAACAGAAGACTGAGAAGGGGAAAAATTATTATTGATGATCAGGATCCAAGACTGAGATTGAACAGAAGACAGAAGGGCAAGGAAAAGATTATTATTGATAGGATCCAAGCAAGATTGAAACAGAAGACTGAGAAAAGATTATTGTTGATGGGATCCAAGAAAGATTGAACAGAAAGACTGAGAAGGGCAAAAAAAAGATTATTGATGATAGGATCCCTTGTAGATTGAACAAGAAGACTGAGAAGGGGAAAAGATTATTATTGATGGACTCCAATAGAAAGATTGAACAGAAGACTAAGAAGGGAAAAAGATTGCTGGGATAGGATCCAAGCAAGATTGAACAGAAGACTGAGAAGGGAAAAAGATTTTTATTGATAGGATCCAAGAAAGATTGAACAGAGAATTATTGACTGAGAAGGAAAAAAAGATTATTAACTGATAGGATCCAAGCAAGATTGAACAGAAGACTACTTTGAAGGGGAAAAAGATTATTTCTGATAGGATCCAAGAACGGTTGAACAGAAGACTGGAGAAGGGCAAAAAATGATTATTGATAGGAACCATCCAAAGATTAGACAGAAGATTGTGAAGGGGAAAAAGATTATTATTTAGGATTTACAGAAAGATTGATCCGAAGACTCTAAGGGAAAAAGATTATTCACTGAAAGGACCTCAATTAAGATTGAACAGAAGACTGAGAAGGGGAAAAAGATTCTTATTGATAGATCCAAGAAAGTTGTAATTAAGACTGAGAAGGGGAAAAAGATTTTATTGATAGGGATCAAGCAAGATTGAACAGATACTTGGGAAAAGATTATTAATAGGATCCGAAAGATTAACAGAAGACTGAGAAGGGAAAAAGATTATTATTGATTTGATCAAGAAGATTGAACAGAAGACTGAGAAGGGAAAAAGATTATTATTGATAGGATCCAAGAAAGATTGAACAGAAGACTAGAAGGGCAAAAAGACTATTATTGATAGGATCACTGGTGTGCAACAGAAGACTGAAATACAAAGGTTATTGGATTGATGATCCAAGAAAGATTGACCGAAGACTGAGAAGGGAAAAGATTATTATATTGGATCCAAGCAAGATTGAACAAGAGAAGACTGAGAAGGGAAAAGATTATTATTGATAGATCCAAGAAAGATTGAACAGAAAACTGAGAAGGAAAAAATGATTATTATTGATAGGATCCGACATTTGAAAGATTGAACAGAAGAATAAGAAGGGGAAAAATATTATTAATGATAGGATCCAACTGCCCAGATTGAACAGAAGACTGAGAAGGGAAAAAGATTATTATTGATAGGATCAAGATTGGACAGAAAACTGAAGAAGGGAAAAAGATTAAAATTGAGTAGGATCCAAGCCAAGATTGAAGAGAAGACTAAGAAGGGAGAAAAGGGGAAAAGATCAAGCAAGATCCCAAGAAGACTAGAAGGGGGAAAAAGATTATTGATAGGATCCAAGGATTGAACAGAAGACTAAGAAGGCAAAAAGATTATTATTGATGGGATCCAAGAAGATTGAACAGAAGACTGAAAGGGATAAAAAGATTATTCTCCTGATAGATCCAAGAAAAGATTTACAGAAGACTAAGAAGGGCAAAAGATTATTATTTTTTTTGTCCAAGTGGATTGAACAGAAGACTGAGAAGGGAAAAAGATTTCTATTGATAGGATCCAAGCAAGATTGAACAGAAGACTGAGAAAAAGATTATTGAATAGGATCCAAAAATATTGAACAGAAGATAAGAAGGGAAAAGATTGATTGATAGGTCCAAAGAATTGAACAGAAGACTGAGAAGGGGAAAAAGTTTCTCATCAGATAGGATCCAAATCAAGATTGAACAGAAGACTAAGAAGGGAAAAAGGATTATTATTGATAGAGCCAAAGAAAGATTGGAAAGAAGACTCAAGAAGGGAAAAAGATTATTATTGATAGGATCCAAGTAAGATTGAACAGACATTCTGAGAAGGGGCCAAGATTTTATTGATAGGATCCAAAAGATCAGAATTGGAAAAGATTATTATTGATAGATCAAGCAAGTTGAACAGAAGAAAAAAAAAAGAAAATTAAAAATAGGATCCAAGCAAAAGATTGGACCGTTCTGAGAAGGAAAAAAGATTATTATTGATAGGATCCAAACAAGATTGAACAAAGACTGAGAAGGGGAAAAGATTATAATAGGATCCAAGATGTTCCCAAGGTCTTAGGATCCAAGCAAGATTTGAACAGAAGACTGAGAAGGGGAAAAAGAGATTATTATTGATAGGATCCAAGCAAGTTTGAACAGAAGACTGAGAAGGGGAAAAGATTATTATTGAAAGGATCCCAAATGAGATTTAATAGAAGACTGAGAAGGGTGGAAACAATATTATTATTGATAGGATCCAAAGCAAAGATTGAACAGAAGACCAGAAAGAAAAGATTATTAAATAGGATCCAAGTCAAAGATTGAACAGAAGTACTGAGAAGGGGGGAAGATTATTATTGATAGGATCCAAGCAAGATTGGAAAAGAAGACTTAATAAAAAGATTTTTTGATAGGATCCCAAGTTTGAACAGAAAACTGAGAAGGGGAAAAGATTATTATTGATAGGATCCATAGAAAGATTGGACAGAAGACTGAGAAATGAAAAGATTATTATTGATAGGATCTTATAACCATTGAACAGAAGACTGTAAACCAAAAAAATCATTATTATTGATAGGATCCAAGACAAGATTGAACAGAAGACTGAGAAAAAAAAAAGATTATTGTTGATAGGACCCTAAGCAAGATTGAAATAGAAGACTGAGAAGGGGGAAAAGATTATTATTGATAGGACTCAAGCAAATTCTTTTCAGAAGACTTCATTAGGGAAAAAGATTATTTTTTTTTATCCAAGCAAGTTTGAACAGAAGACTGAGAAGGGAAAAGATTACTGATAGGATCCAAAATAGATTGAACAGAAGAATGAGAAGGGAAAATCTTTTTCTCCATAGGAATCATCCTGTTTGGACCGATAAGACTGAGAAGGGAAAAAGATTATTATTGATAGGATCCAAGAAAGATTGGGAGAAGACTGAGAACGGACGTAGATTTTCACCATAATTTATTCACTGGAGATTTTATTGATAGGATCCAGGATTTGAGAAATCCTACAAAGATTATTGATAGGATCCAAGTTAGATTGAACAGAAGACGCAGAAGGGGAAAAGATTATTATTGATAGGATCCAAGTGAAATTGAAACAGAAGATTGTGAAGGGAAATAAATTGTTGTTTAGGATCCAAGAAATTGACGGAAGATTAAGAAGAAGATTATCAACACCAAAGAAAGATTTAATGACTGAGAAAAAATTATTTTGATAGGATCCAATTAATTGAAAAAAGACTATAAAGAAGACACTGGATTAGGGAAAATTGATTATTATTGATAGACGATAACAGAAGACTTTTATGCATATATTGGTCAGAAGACTGAGAAGGGCAAAAAGATTATTATTGGATAGGATCCAAGAAAGATATACAGAAGACTGAGAAGGGGAAAAAGATTATCCTTGATAGGATCCAAGCAAGATTGAACAGAAGACTGGAGTCTTTTCTAAAGATTATTTTTGATAGGATCCAAAGATTGACAGAAGACTGAAGGGGAAAAAGATTATTATTATAGATCCAATTTAGAGAAGACTAGAAGGGGAAAGATTATTGATTGATAGGATTTCCAACCAAGAGTTGGAACAGAAGACTTCTAAGGGAAAAGATTATTATTGATAGGATCCAAGACAGATGGAACTCGAAGACTGAGAAGGGGAAAAGATTATTCTTGATAGGATCCAATTGAAAGATTGAACAGAAGACTGAGAAGGGATTATTATTGATAGGATCCAAGCAAGATTGGACAGAAGACTAAGAAGGGGAAAAAATTATTATTGATAGATCCAGGATTCTCTGGAAAAGATTATTGAAGATCCAAGAAGACTGGGAAGAAAAAGGAAAAGATTATTATTGATAGGATCCAAGAAAGATTGGAACAGAAGACCAAGAAGTCTAAAAAAATTATTATTGATAGGATGTAAGATTGAAAGTTTCGAACCGGAAGAAGATTATCTAGATCCAGGTTTCTCTCTTAAGACCGAGAAGGGAAAAGATTTGGTCTATTGATAGGATCCAACAAAGATTGAACAGAAGACTTGAGAAGGGAAAGATTATTATTGATAGGATCCAAGCAAGATTGGACAGAAGACTTAGAAGGGAAAATATTATTATTGGATAGGATCCAAGCAAGATTGGACCTAAGACTAAAAAGGAAAAATGTATTATTTAATTTGTAGGATCCATTGAATTTAAGATTGGATAGAAGACTAGAAGGGGAAAAGATTATTATTGATAGGATCCAACAAATTGTTTGGAGAGAAGATTTTAGAAGGGAAAGATTATTATTGATAGGATTTTAAACACAGATTGAACAGAAGACTGAGAAGATAAAAAAGATTATTATTGATAATTTTCCAATAAATATTTGATAGGAGAAGTATTTTGAGAGAAGGAAAAGGATTTTTTGATAGGATCCAAGTGTTTTGATTTGAGAAGACTGAGAAGGGGAAAAAAGATTATTATTGATAGGATCCAAGCAAGATTGAACAGAACATTATTAAAGGGGTTTAAAATTATTATTGATAGGATCCAAGAAAAGATTGGACGAAGACTACAAGGGGAAAAAGATTGCAGAACCAAAGATTGGAACTAAGACTGAGAAGGGAAAAAAGATTATTATTGACAGGATCCAAGAAAGTTCAAGAGAAGACTGAGAAGGGGAAAGATTGTTCATTGATAGATCCAACAAAGTTTGGAGAGAAGACGAGAAGGTGGAAAAAAGATTATTATTGATAGGATCCAAAAAGTTTGAAGAGAAGACTGAGAAGGGGAAAAGATTATTCATGATAGGATCCAAGCAAGATTGAACTGCTGAAGACTGAGAAGGGCATGAATTTAATTGCTACTAGGTTTGGAATCTGGTTCCACCATATCACTGTCGTCGAATGCCGAAGCCCTCAGTGAATATGAGATAGATATTATTGACCCTAGACTTGAGATTTTTTTAAAAGAGAGGAATATTGGGAACAGAAGAAACAGAAAAAGAAACAACAGAAGAAACAGAAAGACAATGGAAACAGAAGAAAAGAAACAGAAGAAAAAGAAGAAGAAGAAACAGAAAAACAAAAGAAGAAAAGAAGAAACAGAACAAGAAGAAACAGAAGAAACAGAAAAGAAACAGAAGAAACAGAAACAGAAGAAACAGAAAGAAAACAGAAGAAACAGAAGAAAAGAAAAGAAAAAACAGAAGAAACAGAAGAAACAGAAGAAGAAGAAAAATAAAGAAAGAGAAAAACAGAAGAAGAAAAAACAAGAAACAGAAGAAAACAGAAGAAGAAGAAAAGAAAGAAACAGAAGAAGAAACAGAAGAAGAAGAAGAAACAAAAAGAGAAAAGAAAAGAAACAGAAGAAACAGAAACAACAGAAACAAAAAAAGAAAAAACAGAAAAAGAAGAAACAGAAAAGAAGAAACAGAAGAAAAGAAGAAAAAGAAGAAAAGAAAGAAGAAACAGAAGAAACAGAAAAGAAAAAGAAACAGAAAAGAAGAAACAGAAAAGAAACAAAGAAGAAGAAAAGAAGAAGAAGAAAACAGAAAAGAAACAGAAACAGAAGAAAAAGAAAAAGAGGAAGAAAAAAGAAACAGAAAAAAGAAGAAAAGAAAAAGAAACAGAAGAAAAGAAGAAGAAACAGAAAAATGAAAAAAAGAAAAAAGAAAGAAATGAACAAAAGAAAAAAGAAGAAAGAAACAGAAGAAACAGAAGAAAAGAAAAAGAAGAAAAGAAAAAAAAAACAAAAGAAGAAAGAAACAGAAATAGAAGAAAGAAACAAAAAAAAGAAACAGAAGAAACAGAAGAAGAAGAAAAAAAGAAACAGAAACAAAGAAATGGAAACAAAAGAAGAAACAGAAACGAAGAAAAAAGAAGAAGAAGAAACAAAAAGAAGAAACAAAAGAAACAGAAACAGAAGAAAAGAAAGAGAAACAGAAAAAGAAAAGAAAAGAAAGAAACAAGAAAAGAAAAAGAAGAAACAGAAACAAAAGAAAAAGAAGAAAGAAACAGAAACAGAAGAAAAGAAGAAGAAGAAAAAAGAAAAGAAGAAACAGAAAAGAAGAAACAGAAAGAAATAAGAAAAAAACAGAAGAAAAGAAACAAGAAGAAAAGAAGAAACAAAAGAAAAAAGAAAAAAAAGAAGAAGAAAGAAACAGAAGAAAAGAAAGAAACAGAAGAAGAAAAGAAACAGAAGAAACAGAAGAAAGAAACAGAAGAAACAAAAGAAAGAAGAAAAGAAGAAGAAAAAAGAAACAGAAGAAGAAGAAGAAGAAGAAAAAAAAAAAAAGAAAAAGAAAAAAGAAACAGAAGAAAAGAGAAGAAAAAAGAAAAAAAGAAAAAAAGAAACAGAAGAAGAAAAAAGAAGAAGAAAAAGAAGAAACAGAAAAGAAAGAAAAAAAGAAGAAGAAACAAAAAGAAATGAAAGAAGAAGAAGAAAAAGAAAAAGAAAAACAAGAAGAAAACAGAAGAAACAAAAGAAAAAGAAAAGAAGAAGAAGAAAGAAAAGAGAAGAAGAAACAAAAAGAGAAGAAAAAAAGAAACAAAACAGAAGAAACAAAAGAAAAGAATAAAAAGAAACAGAAACAGAAGAAGAAGAAAAGAAAGAAACAGAAAGAAAAGAAGAAAGAAAAAGAAGAAAAGAAAAGAAAAAGAAAAAAGAAGAAAAGAAAAGAAAAAGAGAAAAAGAAGAAGAAGAAAAAGAAAAAAAGAAAAAAAAAAGAAAGAAAAGAAAAGAAGAAAAAAAAAAAAGAAAAAGAAAAAGAAAAGAAAAGAAAAGAAGAAGAAACAAAAAGAAGAAAAAGAAACAGAAAGAAAAAGAAACAGAAGAAAGAGAAACAGAAGAAAAGAAGAAACAGAAAAAGAAGAATAGAAGAAAAAGAAGAAAAAGAAACAGAAGAAACAGAAAAGAAGAAAAGAAGAAAAGAATAAAGAAAGAAACAGAAACAGAAGAAAAAGAAGAAGAAGAAAAAAAGAAACAGAAAAAGAAAACAGAAGAAAAGAAGAAAAGAAGAAAAGAAGAAACAGAAAGAAAGAAAAAAGAAAAGAAGAAAAAGAAAAGAAAACAAAAAGAAACAGAAAAAAGAAAAAGAA
The DNA here is from genome assembly GCA_903632075.3 of Acanthosepion pharaonis. Taxonomy (NCBI): domain Eukaryota; kingdom Metazoa; phylum Mollusca; class Cephalopoda; order Sepiida; family Sepiidae; genus Acanthosepion; species Acanthosepion pharaonis. The sequence goes on along the minus strand of CAHIKZ030002756.1, from coordinate 135,459 downwards.
AAAAGAAAGAAAAAGAAAAAAAGAAGAAACAGAAGAAAGAAAAAAGAGAAAAAAGAAACAGAAGAAGAAAAGAAAAGAAAAAAAAAAAGAAGAAACAACAGAAACAGAAAAAAAGAAGAAAAGAAACAGAAGAAACAGAAGAAAAAAAAGAAAAGAAAAAAAGAAGAAGAAAAGAAAACAGAAAGAAAGAAACAAAGAAGAAAAGAAGAAAAGAAAGAAGAAAAGAAACAGAAGAAAAAACAGAAAAGAAAAGAAAAGAAAGAAAGAAAGAAACAAAAAGAAGAAAAGAGAAAAAAGAAAAAGAAGAAAAAGAAGAAGAGAAGAAACAGAAAAGAAACAAAAAGAAGAAAAAAGAAACAGAAAAAAGAAAAAACAGAAAAGAAGAAAAAGAAAAGAAACAAAGAAAAAAAAGAAGAGAAAAAAAAAAGAAAAAACAAAAGAAGAAAGAAGAAACTGAAGAAAGCAGAAACAGAAGAAAAGAAGAAGAAAAAAGAAGAAGAAACAAGAAATGAAGAAACAAAAGAAAGCAAAAAAAGCAGAAGAAAAGAAGAAGAAGAAGAAGAAAAAGAAGAAAAACAGAAACAGAAGAAAAAGAAGAAGAAGAAGAAAAAAAAAAAAGAAGAAACAGAAGAAAAAAAGAAAAGAAAAGAAGAAGTCTGAAAAGAAACAAAAACAGAAGAAGAAGAAAAGAAAGAAGAAAAAAAGAAACAGAAGAAAAGAAAAGAAGAAAGAAAAGAAAGAAGAAACAAGAAAGAGAAGAAGAAAGAAACAAAAAAAAGAAGAAAAGAAAAAAAAGAAGAAGAAAAAGAAAAGAAAAAAAAAAAGAAGAAACAAGAAAGAAGAAAAAGAAAAGAAAAAAGAAGAAGAAAAGAAAGAAGAAAAAGCAGGAGAAAAGAAAAAAAGAAAAGAAAAAAAAGAGAAAGAAAGAAAAAAAAAGAAGAAAAAACAGAAGAAAAGAAAAGAAAAAAAAAAAAGAAGAAGAAAAAAGAGAAGAAGAAACAGAAGAAACAGAAGAAGAAAAAAGAAAAAAAAGAAAAAGAAAGAAGAAGAAGAAGAAAAAGAAGAAGAAAGAAAAGAAGAAGAAAAGAAAAAGAAAAAAAAAAGCAGAAAAACAAGAAGAAGAAGAAGAAAAGAAGAAAAAAAAAGAAAAAAGAAGAATGAAGAACGGAAGAAGAAAAAGAAAAGAAAAGAAGAAAAAGAAAAAGAAGAAGAAGAAAGAAGAAGAAAGAAAAAAAAGAAGAAAAAGAGAAAAGAAGAAAAAAGAAAAGAAAGAAAAAAAGAAAAAGAAAAGAAAGAAGAAGCAGAAAAAAGAAGAAGAACAGAAACAGAAGAAAAAAAGAAAAGAAGAAAAGAAGAAAATAACAGAAAAAGAGAAGAAGAAGAAAAGAAAGAAAAAGAAACTGAACGAAAGAAACAAAAGAAAAGCAAAAGAAGAAGAAGAAGAAAGAAAAAAGAAGAAAGAAAAGAAAAACAACAGAAGAAGAAAAAGAAAGAGAAAAAAAAAAGCAGAAGAAGAAACAGAAAAAACAAAAAAAAAAGAAAAAGAAAGAAGAAAAAGAAAGAAAAGAAGAAAAAAAAAAAAAAGAAGAAGAAGAAGAAGAAAAGAAAAAGAAGAAAAAATCAAAAGAAAAAGAAGAAGAAGAAGAAGAAGAAGAAGAAAAAACAAAAGAAGAAAAGAAAAAGAAAAGAAAGAAGAAAAGAAAAGAAACAGAAAGAAGAAGAAAGAAATAAAGAAGAAGAAGAAGAAGAAAAAAAAGAAGAAAAAGAAGAAAAAAGAAAAGAAGAAAAAACAAAGAAACAAAAAGAGAAAAACAAAAGAAGAAGAAAAGAAAAGAAGAAGAAAAGAGAAAAAAAAGAAAAGAAAAAAAGAAGAAGAAGAAAAAAAGAAGAAGAAGAAAAAAAAAAGAGAAAAGAAAAGAAAAAAAGAAGAAGAAAAACAGAAGAAGAAAGAAAAAGAAAAAGAAGAAGAAGAACAGAAGAGAAAAGAAAAAGAAAGAAAAGAAAAGAAACAGAAGAAAAAAGAAAAAGAAAAAGAAGAAGAAGAAGAAGAAGAAGAAAGAAAGAGAAACAGAAAAAGAAAAAGAAGAAGAAGAGAAGAAAAAGAAAAAGAAGAAGAAAGAAACAGAAGAAGAAGAAAAGAAAAAAGAAAAAAGAAGAAGAAACAGAAAAGAAGAAAGAAAAGAAAGAAAAAAGAAGAAAAAAAAGAAAAGAAAGAAAAAGAAGAAGAAAGAGAAGAAAAAAGAAGAAAAAAGAAAAAAGAAGAAAATAAAAAGAAAAAAAAAAAGAGAAAAAAAAAAGAAAAAAAAAAACAGAAAAGAAGAAAAAAAATAAAAACAGAAAAGAAGAAGAAAAGAAAAGAAACAGAAGAAAAGAAAAGAAACAAAAGAAAAAGAAAGAAGAAGAAGAAGAAAAAAAGAAAAGAAAAGAGAAACAGAAACAGAAAAGAAAAACAAAAGAAAAAGAAGAAGAAAAAGAAAAAAAAAGAAAAGAAAAGAAAAAGAAGTGAATAAAAAAGAAGAAAAAAGAAAAAAAAGAAAAGAAGAAGAAACAGAAGAAGAAAAAGAAGAAAAAGAAGAAGAAAAAAAGAAAAAAAGAAAGAGAAAAAAAAAAAAAGAAAAAAAAAAAAAGAAACAAAGAAAGAAAGAAGAAAAAAAGAAAAAGAAAAAGAAAACAGAAAAGAAGAAGAAAAAAAGAAGAAAAAAGAAGAAACAAAAGAAAAGAAGAAGAATAGAAGAAAAAGAAGAAAAGAAGAGAAAAGAAACAGAAAAGAAGAAGAAATAGAAATGTCAAAAAAAGAAGAAACAAAAGAAGAAACAGAAATCGAAGAAAGAAAAGAAGAAGAAGAAAGAAGAAGAAAAAAAGAAAAGAAAGAAACAGAAAAACAGAAAAAAAGAAAAAAAGAAAAAGAAGAAACAGAAAAACAGAAGAAAAGAAGAAACAGAAAAAAGAAGAAAAGAAGAGAAAAGAAGAAACGGAAAGAAGAGAAAAGAAGAAAAAAGAAGAAAAGAAAAAGAAAAAAAGAAGAAGAAGAAGAAGAAAAAAAGTCTGAAAAAAAGAAAGAAAAAAAGAAAAAAAGAAAAAGAAAAAAAGAAGAAGAAAAGAAACAAAAAAAGAAAAAAAAAAAGAAAAGAAGAAACAGAAAAGAAGAAAGAAAGAAAAAGAAGAATGAAAAAGAAGAAGAAAAAAGAAGAAAAGAAAAAGAAGAAAAAGAGAAGAAGAAGAAGAAGAAAAAAGAAGAAGAAACAAAAAGAAGAAAACAAGAAAAAGAAAAAGAAAAGAAGAAGAAAAATCAAAGAAAAAAGAAAAAAAGAGAAGAAAAAGAAGAAGAAGAAGAAGAAAAAGAAAATGAAGAAGAAACAGAAGAAGAAGAAGAAGAAAAAAGAAAGAAACAAGAAGAAGAAGAAAAGAAGAAGAAGAAGAAAAAAAAGAAGAAAAGAAGAAAAGAAAAGAAAAAGAAAAAGAAAAAAAAAGAAAGAAGAAAAAGAAGAAAAGAAGAAAAAAAGAAGAAAAACAAAAGAAGAAGAAGAAAAAAGAAAAACAAAAGAGAAAAAAAAAAAAGAAGAAGAAAAGAAGAAAAAAAAAAAAGAAAAAAAGAAGAAGAAGAAAAAAAAAAAGAAAAAGAAGAAAAGAAAAGAAAATTTAGAAGAAGAAAAAAGAAAAAAAAGAAAAAAAAAAAACAGAAAAAGAAAAAAAAGAAGAAGAAGAAAAAAAAGAAGAAAAAAAAAGAAAAAAAAAGAAGAAGAAGAAAAGAAAAAAGAAGAAGAAAAAAAAGAAGAAACAAAAGAAGAAAAAAAAAAGAAAAGAAAAAAAACAGAAAAAAAGAAAAAGAAGAAAAAAAGAAGAAGAAAAAAAACAGAAAAGAAGAAGAAGAAACAGAAAAAAAGAGAAAGAAGAAGAAAAAAAGAAAAGAAAAGAAAAAAAGAATAGAAAAAAGAAAGAAAAAGAAAAGAGAAAAAAGAAAAAAAAAGAAGAAACAGAAAAGAAGAAAAAAAGAAGAAGAAAAAAGAAGAAAAAAGAAGAAAAGAAGAAGAAGAAACAGAAGAAAAAAGAAAGAAGAAAAAAAGAAAAGAAGAAACAAAAAGAAGAAAAAAAAAGAAGAAGAAGAAACAAAAAAAAACAGAAACAGAAGAAAGAAAAAAAAAGAAGAAAAAAAGAAGAAGAAGAAAAAAGAAGAAAAAAAAAGAAGAAAAGAAACAGAAACAGAAGAAAAGAAAGAAGAAGAAAAAGAAGAAGAAGAAGAAGAAGAAAAAGAAGAACAGAAAAAAAAGAAGAAGAAAAGAAGAAGAAGAAAAGAAGAAGAAACAGAAAGAAAAGAAGAAAGAAAAGAAAAAAAAAGAAAAAGAAGAAGAAAAAGAAACAGAAGAAGAAGAAGAAAAGAAGAAAAGAAGAAAAAGAAAAAAGAAAAAGAAGAAGAAGAAGAAACAAAAGAAGAAGAAACGAAGAAGAAAAAGAAAGAAGAAACAGAAAAAAAAGAAACAGAAAAGAAGAAATAAAAGAAGAAGAACAGAAAAAGAAGAAAAGGAAAAAGAAGAAACAAAAAAGAAGAAAAAGAAAAAAAGAAGAAAAAGAAAAAAAGAAAAAGAAAAAAAAAAAAAAAAGAAGAGAAGAAAAGAAAAAAGAAGAACAAGAAAAAGCAGAAAAAAAGAAGAAAAAAAGAAGAAACGAAGAAGAAAAAAAAAAAGAAAAGAAGAAGAAAAAAAAGAAAAAAGAAAGCAGTCTGAAAAGAAGAAGAAGAAAAGAAGAAAAAGAAAAAAAGAAAAAGAAAAAGAAGAAAAGAAGAGAGAAGAAGAAAAACAGAAAAAGAAAAAGAAAAAAGAAGAAAAGAAGAAGAAACAGAAAGAAGAAGAAAGAGAAGAAAAAAAGAAGAAACAAAAAGAAGAAAAAAAAAAAGAAGAAGAAGAATAAGAAGAAGAAAAAGAAAAAAGAAAAGAAGAAGAAGAAAGAAAGAAGAGAAAAAACAAAAAGAAGAAAAAGAAGAAGAAGAAAAAAAAAAAAAGAAGAAAAAGAAGAAGAAAAAGAAAAAAGAAACAAAAGAAGAAGAAGAAGAAAAAAAGAAGAAAGAAAAAGAAAGAAAAGAAGAAGAAGAAAAAAAGAAGAAGAAGAAAAAGAAGAAAAACGAAAAAAAAAAAAGAAAAGAAGAAGAAAAAGAAGAAGAAAAAAAGAAGAAGAAGAAGAAAAAGAAGAAGAAAAAGAAGAAAAAGAAAAGAAGAAAAGAAAGAAAAGAAGAAAGAAAAGAAGAAGAAAGAAAAGAAAAAAGAAAAACAGAAAAAAAGAAAAAAGAAGAAAGAAAAAAGAAGAAAAGAAAAAAAAAAGAAGAAGAAGAAGAAGAAAAGAAAAAAGAAGAAGAAAAAAAAGAAACTGAAAAAAGAAGAAAAAGAAAAAGAAGAAACTGAAGAAAGAAACAGAAAAGAAGAAGAAAAAGAAAAAAAAAGAAGAAGAAGAAAAAGAAGAAGAAAAAG
>CAHIKZ030002756.1:62500-125000 GCA_903632075.3 Acanthosepion pharaonis | reverse complement strand
AGAAGAAAAAAGAAAGAAAAGAAGAAAAGAAAAAGAAAAAGAAAAGAAAAGAAGAAAAAGAAAAAAAACAAAAAGAGAAAAAAGAAGAAGAAAAAGAAAAAGAAGAAAAACAGAAGAAAAAGAAAGAGAAAAAAGAAGAAAAAAAAGAAGAAAGAAGAAAAAAAGAAGAAACAAGAAAGAAGAAAGAAGAAAAAAAAGAAGAAGAAGAAGAAACAGAAAAAAGAAGAAAGAGAAAAAAAGAAGAAAGAAAAAAAGAAAAAAAAGAGAAAAAAAAAAAAAAACAGAAGAAAAGAAAAAAAAGAAATAAGAAACTGAACAGAAGAAAAAAGAAGAAAAAAAGAAGAAAAGAAGAAAAGAAGAAGAAGAAGAAAAAAAAAAACAGAAGAAGAAGAAAAAAGAAAAAAAAGAAAAGAAGAAGAAGAAAGAAGAAAGAAGAAGAAGAAGAAAGAAAAAGAAAAGAAAAGAAGAAAAGAAAAGAAGAAAAAGAAAAAAAAAGAAGAAGAAGAAAAAGAAAAGAAAGAAAAAAAGAGAAGAAAAAACAAAAAGAAGAAGAAAAAAGAAAAAAAAAAAAAGAAGAAAAAGAAAAAACAGAAAAGAAAAAGAAAAAAGAAAAGAAGAAAAGAAAAAGAAAAAAGAAAGAAGAAAAAGAAAAGAGAAGAAAAAGAAAAGAAGAAGAAAAAGAAGAAAAAAGAAGAAGAAAAGAAAAAAAAGAAAAAAAAAGAAGAAAAGAAGAAAAAAGAAGAAACAGAAAAAAAGAAAAGAAAAAAGAAGAAGAAGAAAAGAAAAGAAGAAACAGAAGAAAAAAAAAAAGAAGAAAAGAAAAAAAAGAAAAGAAAAGAAAAAAGAAGAAAAAAGAAGAAATAAAAAAAGAAAGAAGAAAAAGAAGAAAGAAAAGAAGAAGAAGAAACAGAAAAGAAGAAACAGAAACAAGAAAAAAGAAGAAAACAGAAGAAACAGAAGAAAAAGAAGAAACAAAAGAAAACAGAAGAAAAGAAAAAGAAGAAAAAAAGAAGAAAAACAGAGAAAAAGAAGAAAAAAGAAGAGAAAAGAAGAAAAGAAAAAGAAGAAACAGAAAAATAGAAGAAAACAGAAAAAAAAGAAAAGAAAAACAGAAACAAAAAAAAAAAGAAGAAGAAAAACAGAAGAAAAAAACAGAAGAAGAAAAGAAAAAAAGAAGAAGAAAAAAAAGAAAGAAGAAGAAAAAGAAAGAAGAAAAGAAAAAAAAGAAACAGAAAAAATAAAAGAAAAAAAAAAGAAGAAAAGAAACAGAAGAAAAGAAGAAGAAGAAAGATGAAAAGAAAAAAAAAAGAAGAAACAGAAACAAAAAAAGAAGAAATAAAAGAAAAAAAGAAGAAAAAAAAGAAACAGAAGAAACAGAAAAGAAAAGAAAGAGAAAAAAGAAACAGAAGAAAAAGAAACAAAAAGAAACAGAAGAAACAGAAGAAAAAGAAAAAGAAACAGAAGAAAAGAAACAGAAGAAAGAAAGAAAGAAAGAAAAGAAGAAACAGAAGAAAAGAAACAAACAGAAGAAGAAACAGAAGAAACAGAGAAACAGAAGAAACAGAACAGAAGAAAAGAAACAGAAGAAAAAGAGAAAAAGAAAAAAAAAAACAAAAAAACAGAAAAAGAAAAAAGAAAGAAACAGAAGAAACAGAAGAAACAGAAAGAAAGAAACAGAAGAAAAAGCAGATTGAAACAGAAAACAGAAGGAAAAGATTATTATTGATAGGATCCAAAAAGATTGAACAGAAGACTGAGAAGGGCAAAAGATTATTCTTGAGAGATCCATTGGACAGAAGACTAAGAAGGGGAAAAGCAGATTTTGATAGGATCCAGAAAATTGAACAGAAGACTTGAGAAGGGAAAAGATTTGTATTGATAGGATCAATCAAAGATTGGACAGAAGACTGAGAAGGGGGAAAAGATTTTGATAGGATCCAAGAAAGATTGAACAAGAAGACTAAGAAGGAGAAAAGATTATGCTATTGATGAGATCCAAGCAAGATTGAACAGAAGACTGAGAAGGGGAAAAAGATTATTATTGATAGGATCCAAGAAAGAAGACTGAAGGGGAAAAAGATTATTACTAAAGGGAAAAAAGATTGATTATTGATAGGATCAAACAAGATTGAACAGATTTGAAACAGAAGAAGGGGGAAAAGATTATTATTGATAGGATCCAAGAAAGATTGAACAAGATTGAGACAGAAATTGATTCAGCGAGACAAGCTTCACAATATTATACTGTCGTCGAGGTGCCCAGCACTCCCCTATTAATTATGAACGGAAGTAAAATCATATTAAAAAGCGGACTGAATTTCTTTAAAAGGAATTATTTTTTTTTTATCCAAATGATTAAATAAAGATTAAAAGGGCAAAAGATTATTATTGATAGGAGTTCCAATCTGCAAGATTGTTTTCAGAAGATTGAGAAGTTCAAAATTTACGCCCCCTAGGATTCAAGAAAGATTGAGACAGAAACGAAAAATGGAAAAAGATTGAACATTTGATAGGATCCAAATTTGTGTTTGAACGGAAGACTGAGAAAGATGGAAAGAGTTATTATTGATAGGATCCAAGAAACTCCATTGGACAGAAGACGGAGAAGGGGAAAAGGTCAGGCAACTGATAGATCCAAGATGCGATTGAACTGAAAACTAAACATCAGGGAAAAGTTTATTTTCACCTGTCATGATGGTGGGTGTGAAACGAGAAGACTATAAGGGGATTTAAAAAGATTATTGATAGGATCCAAGCACAGGATTGACAGAAGACTAAGAAGGGGAAAAGATTATTATTGATAGGATCCAATAAAGATTGGAGAGAAGACTAAGCAAGGGGAAAAGCATATTGAGCAGGGTCCAAGCGATTGGAACATGAAGACTGAGAAGGAAAGATTATTGACAGGGATTCAAGAAATAAAGGAAGACTGAAGGGGAAAGATTGTTTGATAGATCAGGTAGAATGAATAGAAGACTGAGAAGGAAAGATTATTATTGATAGATCCAAGCAAGATTGAACAGAAGACTAAATTTGTTTTCTTTGACCTTGATCCAATCAATGATAGTAAACAAATTTATCTTTGAACTGAATTAAAAATTTTTGTTTTCTTGACCCAATCAAAGTTTGAATATAAGACTGAAATTTTGTTTGAACTGAGAATTAAACAGAAGACTAAAAGACAATGATAGTAAGACAAATGATAGGATCAAAAGTTTGAACAGAAGAATTAAATAGAAGAAACGATTTGTCTTCTTGACCTCAATCAAAGAAAATGATAGTAAACTAAGCAATCATCTTTGTTTGAACTGAGAATTAAACAGAAGACTAAATTTGTTTTCTTGACCTCAATCAAAGACAATGATAGTAAACTAACTGGATCATCTTTGTTTGAACTGAAGAAACAGAAAGACTAAATTTGTTTTCTTGACCTCAATCCAAAGACAATGATAGTAAACTGAGCTGGAGGGCATCTTTGTTTGAACTGAGAATTAAACAGAAGACTAAATTTGTCTTCTTAAACCAATGCAATCAAAAGACAATGATAGTGAACTGAGCTGGATTTTGTTTGAATCAGAGAATTGAATCTTTGTTTGAAGACTAAATTTGTTTTGTCTGACCCTCAATCAAAGACAATGATAGTAAACTAAGCTGGATCATCTTTGTTTGAACTGAGAATTAAACAAGACTAGAATTGTTTTAATTTGATCAATCAAAGAAAGACATTGATAGTAAACTAAGCTGGATCATCTTTGTTTGAACTGAGAATTAAACAGACTAAATTTGTTTTCTTGACCTCAATCAAAAGACAATGATAGTAAACTAAGCTGGATCATCTTTGTTTGAACTGAGAATTAAAACAGAAGACTAAATTTGTTTTCTTGACCTCAATCAAAGACAATGATTGAACTGAGCTGGATCATCTTGTTTGAACTGAGAATATTGAACAGAAGACTAAATTTGTCTTCTTGACCTCAATCAAAGACAATGATAGTAAACTGATGGATCCATCTTTGTTTGAACTGAGAATTAAACAGAAGACCAAATTTGTTTTCTTGACCTCAATCAAAGACAATGATAGTAACTGAGAAGGATCATCTTTGTTTGAACTGAGAATTAAACAGAAGACTAAATTTGTCTTCTGACCTCAATCAAAAAGTTTATGATAGGAAACTTTGGATCAGCTGGAGAATTCTTTGTTTGTGAACTGAATCAAGACAAAACAGAAGACTAAATTTGTCTTCTTGACCTCAAAGAAAGACAATGAAGACTAACTCAAGGGAAGAAATGATTATTACTGATAGGATCATCTTTTGTTTGAACAGGAGAATTAAACAGAAGACTAAATTTGTCTTCTTGACCTCAATCAAAGACAATGATAGTAAACAAGCTGATCATCTTTTGTTTGAAAAGAGAATTAAATCCAAGAAGACCAAATTTGTTTTCTTGACCTCAATCAAAAAAACAATGATAGGAAACTAAGCTGGATCATCTTTGTTTGAACTGAGAATTGAAAGACTAAATTTGTTTTCTTGACCTCAATCAAAGACAATGATAGTAAACTAAGCTGGATCATCTTTGTTTGAACTGAGAATTAAACAGAAGACTAAATTTTTTTTCTTGACCTCAATCAAAGACAATGCTATTGAACTGAGCTGATTTTTGCTTGAACAGAGAATTGAACAGAAGACTAAATTTGTCTTCTTGACCTCAATCAAAGACAATGATAGTAAACTAAGCTGGATCATCTTTTGTTTGAACAGAGAATTAGAAGAAGACTAAATTTGTTTTCTTGACCTCAATCAAAGACACAATGCTATTGAACTGAGAAAAGATTTTTGCTTGAACAGAGAATTGGGACAGAAGATTAAATTTGTCTTCTGACCTCAATCAAAGACAATGCTATTGAAACTAAGCTGGATCATTTTGTTTGAAATGAGAATTAAACAGAAGACTAAATTTGTTTTCTTGACCTCAATCAAAGACAATGCTATTGAACTGAGCTGGATTTTGCTTGAACAGAGAATTGAACAGAAGATAAAATTTGTCTTTTGACCTCAATCAAAGACAATGCTAAACTGAGCTGGATTTTTTGCTTGAACAGAGAATTGAACAGAAGACTAAATTTGTTTTCTTTGACCTCAATCAAAGACAATGCTATTGAAACTGAGCTGGATTTTTGCTTGAACAGAGAATTAAACAGAAGACTAAATTTGTCTTCTTGACCTCAATCAAAGACAATGATAGTAAACTAAGCTGGAGCATCTTTGCTTGGATCCAGAATTAAACAGAAGACTAAATTGTTTTCTTGACCTCAATCAAAGACAATGCTATTGAACTGAGCTGGATTTTTGCTTGAACAGAAGATTGAACAGAAGACTAAATTTGTCTTCTTGACCTCAATCAAAGACAATGCCATTGAACTGAAGCTGGAGATTTTGTTTGAACAGAGAATTGAACAGAAGACTAAATTTGTCTTCTTGACCTCAATCAAAGACAATGATAGTAAACTAAGCTGGATTTTACTTTGTTTGAACTGAGAATTAAACAGAAGACTAAATTTGTCTTCTTGACCTCAATCAAAGACAATGCTATTGAACTGAGCTTTTGATTTTTTGCTTGAACAGAGAATTGAACAGAAGACTAAATTTGTCTTCTTGACCTCAATCAAAGACAATGCTATTGAACTGAGCTAAAAGAAGCTTGAACAGAGAATTGAACAGAAGACTAAATTTGTCTTCTTGACCTCAATCAAAGACAATGCTATTGAACTGAGCTGGATTTTTGCTTGAACAGAGAATTGAACAGAAGATTAATTTGGTCTTCTTGACCTCAATCAAAGAAAAGATAGTAAACCAGAAAACTAAGTTTGAACTGGAGAAAGATTGAACAGAAATCAAAGGGAAAAAAGATTATTAACAATGCTATTGAACTGAGCTGGATTTTTGCTTGAACAGAAATTGAACAGAAGACTAAATTTGTCTTCTTGACCTCAATCAAAGACAATGATAGTAAACTAAGCTGGATCATCTTTGATTGAATAGAGAATTGAACAGAAGACTAAATTTGTCTTCTTGACCTCAATCAAAGACAATGCTATTGAACTGAGCTGGATCATTTTGCTTGAACAGAGAATTGAAACAGAAGACTAAATTTGTCTTCTTGACCTCAATCAAAAGACAAATGATATTGAACTGAGCTGATTTTTTGCTTGAACAGAGAATTGAACAGAAGACTAAATTTGTCTCTTGACCTCAATCAAAGACAAATGATAGGAAACTAAGCTGGATCATCTTTGTTTGAACTGAGAATTAAACAAAGACTAAATTTGTCTTCTTGACCTCAATCAAAGACAATGATAGTAAACTGAGCTGGATCATCTTTTGTTTGAACAGAGAATTAAACAGAAGACTGGATTTAGAAGACTGACCTCAATCAAAGACAATGCTATTGAACTGAGCTGGATCATCTTTGCTTTGAACAGAGAATTCGAACAGAAGACTAAATTTGTCTTTGACCTCAATCAAAGACAATGCTATTGAACTGAGCTGGATTTTGTTTGAACAGAGAATTGAAACAGAAGACTAAATTTGTCTTTCTTGACCTCAATCAAAGACAATGATATTGAACTGAGCTGGATTTTTTGCTTGAACAGAGAATTAAACAGAAGACTAAATTTGTTTTCTTGACCTCAATCAAAGACAATGCTATTGAACTGAGCTGGATCATCTTTGTTTGAACAGAGAATTGAACAGAAGACTAAATTTGTTTTCTTGACCTCAATCAAAAGACAATGATAGTAAACTGAGGCTGGATTTTTGTTTGAATTAAACAGAAGACTAAATTTGTTTTCTTGACCTCAATCAAAGACAATGCTATTGAACTGAGCTGGATCAGAGAATTGAACAGAACAGAGAATTGAAAATCAAAGACAAATTTGATTCTTGACTCAATCAAAGACAATTTTGAACTGAGCTGAGAAATTTTGCTTGAACAGAGAAGAACAAAATTTGTCTTCTTGACCTCAATCAAAGACAATGCTATTGAACTGAGCTGGATTTTTGCTTGAACAGAGAATTGAACAGAAGACTAAATTTGTCTTCTTGACCTCAATCAAAGACAATGATAGTAAACTAAGCTGGATCATCTTTTGTTTGAACTGAGAATTAAACAGAAGACTAAATTTGTCTTTTGACCTCAATCAAAGACAATGCTATTGAACTGAGCTGGATTTTTGCTTGAACAGAGAATTGAACAGAAGACTAAATTTGTCTTCTTGACCTCAATCAAAGACAATGCTATTGAACTGAGCTGGATTTTTGCTTGAACAGAGAATTGAACAGAAGACTAAATTTGTCTTCTTGACCTCAATCAAAGACAATGATAGTAAAACTTGATCACTTTGTTTGAACAGAGAATTTTAAATTTGTCTTCTTGAAATCAAAGAAGACCTCAATCAAAGACAATTTTGAACTTGATAGTAAACTGCTGATCATCTTGTTTGAACTGAACAGAAGACTAAATTTGTCTTCTTGACCTCAATCAAAGACAATGCTATTGAACTGAGCTGGATTTTTTTGCTTGAACAGAGAATTGAACAGAAGACTAAATTTGTCTTCTTGACCTCAATCAAAGACAATGCTATTGAACTGAGCTGGATTTTTGCTTGAACAGAGAATTGAACAAAGACTAAATTTGTCTTCTTGACCTCAATCAAAGACAATGATATTGAAACTGAGCTGGATTTTTGCTTGAACAGAGAATTGAACAGAAGACTAAATTTGTCTTCTTGACCTCAATCAAAGACAATGCTATTGAACTGAGCTGGATTTTTTGTTTGAACAGAGAATTGAACAGAAGACCAAATTTGTTTTCTTGACCCCTCAATCAAAAGACAATGCTATTGAACTGAGCCGATCTTTGTTTGAACAGAGAATTGAAACAGAAGACTAAATTTTGTCTTCTTGACCTCAATCAAAGACAATGATAGTGAACTGAGCTGGATCATCTTTTGTTTGAACTGAGAATTAAACAGAAGACTAAATTTGTTTTCTTTGACCTCAATCAAAGACAATGCTATTGAACTGAGCTGGATTTTTTGCTTGAACAGAGAATTGAACAGAAGACTAAAATTTGTCTTCTTGACCTCAATCAAAGACAATGATATTAAACTAAGCTGGATCATTTTGTTTGAACTGAGAATTAAACAGAAGACTAAATTTGTCTTCTTGACCTCAATCAAAGACAATGATAGTAAACTAAGCTGGATCATCTTTGTTTGAACTGAGAATTAAACAGAAGACTAAATTTGTTTTCTTTGACCTCAATCAAAGACAATGCTATTGAACTGAGCTGGATTTTTTGCAGAGAATTGAACAGACTAAATTTGAATTCAACAGAAGACTAAATTTGATCATCTTTGGACCTCAAATCAAACAGAAGACTAAATTTGTTTTCTGACCTCAATCAAAGACAATGCTATTGTTTGCTGGATTTTGCTTGAACAGAGAATTGAACAGAAGACTAAATTTGTCTTCTTGACCTCAATCAAAGACAATGATAGTAAAATGAGCTGGATCATCTTTTGTTTGAACTGAGAATTAAACAGAAGACTAAATTTGTTTTCTTGACCTCAATCCCAAAGACAATGCTATTGAACTGAGCTGGATTTTTGCTTGAACAGAGAATTGAACAGAAGACTAAATTTGTCTTCTTGACCTCAATCAAAGACAATGATAGTAAAACTAAGCTGGATCATCTTTGTTTGAACTGAGAATTAAACAGAAGACTAAATTTGTTTTCTTGACCTCAATCAAAGACAATGCTATTGAACTGAGCTGATTTTTGCTTGAACAGAGAATTGAATAGAAGACTAAATTTGTCTTTGACCTCAATCAAAGACAATGATATTGAACTGAGCTGGATTTTGTTTGAACAGAGAATTAAACAGAAGACTAAATTTGTTTTCTTGACCTCAATCAAAGACAATGCTATTGAACTGAGCTGGATTTTTTGCTTGAACAGAGAATTGAACAGAAGACTAAATTTGTCTTCTTGACCTCAATCAAAGACAATGCTATTGGAACTGAGCTGGATTTTTGAAACAGAGAATTGAACAGAAGACTAAATTTGTTTTCTTGACATCAATCAAAAGACAATGCTATTGAACTGAGCTGGATTTTTGCTTGAACAGAGAATTGAACAGAAGACTAAATTTGTCTTCTTGACCTCAATCAAAGACAAATGCTATTGAACTGACTGGATTTTTGCTTGAACAGAGAATTGAACAGAAGACTAAATTTGTCTTGAACAATCAAAGACAATGCTATTGAACTGAGCTGGATTTTTTCTTTTGAACAGAGAATTGAACAGAAGACTAAATTTGTCTTCAATCAAAGACAATGATGAACTGAAACTGGATTTTTTGGATCAATCTTTGCAATTGAACTGAGAATTGAACAGAAGACTAAATTTGTCTTCTTGACCTCAATCAAAAGACAATGCTAGTAAACTGAGCTGGATCATCTTTGCTTGAACAGAGAATTGAACAGAAGACTAAATTTGTTTTCTTGACCTCAATCAAAGACAATGCTATTGAACTGAGCTGGATTTTTGAACAGAGAATTGAACAGAAGACTAAATTTGTCTTCTGACCTCAATCAAAGACAATGATAGTAAACTGAGCTGGATCATCTTTTGTTTGAACAGAGAATTAAACAGAAGACTAAATTTGTTTTCTTGACCTCAATCAAAGACAATGCTATTGAACTGAGCTGGATTTTTGCTTGAACAGAGAATTGAACAGAAGACTAAATTTGTTTTCTTTGGACCTCAATCAAAGACAATGATAGTGAACTGAGCTGGATTTTTTTGCTTGAACAGATGAAAATTTGTTTTCTTGAGAATTGAACAGAAGACTAAATTTGTTTTTCTTTGACCTCAATCAAAAGACAATGATAGTAAACTGAGCTGATTTTTTTGTTTGAACTGAGAATTGAACAGAAGACTAAATTTGTTTTCTTTGACCTCAATCAAAGACAATGCTATTGAACTGAGCTGATTTTTGTTTGAACAGAGAATTGAACAGAAGACTAAATTTGTCTTCTTGACCTCAATCAAAGACAATGAATTGAACTGAGCTGGATTTTTGTTTGAACAGAGAATTGAACAGAAGACTAAATTTGTCTTCTTGACCTCAATCAAAGACAATGCTATTGAACTGAGCTGGATTTTGCTTGAACAGAGAATTGAACAGAAGACCAAATTTGTCTTCTTGACCTCAATCAAAGACAATGCTAGTAAACTAAGCTGGATTTTTTGTTTGAACTGAGAATTGAACAGAAGACTAAATTTGTCTTCTTGACCTCAATCAAAGACACAATGCTACAGAACTGAGCTGGATTTGCTTGAACAGAGAATTGAACAGAAGACTAAATTTGTCTTCTTGACCTCAATCAAAGACAATGCTATTGAACTGAGCTGAGATTTTTGTTTGAACAGAGAATTGAACAGAAGACTAAATTTGTCTTCTTGACCTCAATCAAAGACAATGCTATTGAACTGAGCTGGATTTTTGCTTGAACAGAGAATTGAACAGAAGACTAAATTTGTCTTCTTGACCTCAATCAAAGACAATGCTATTGAACTGAGCTGGATTTTTTGTTTGAACAGAGAATTGAACAGAAGACTAAATTTGTCTTCTTGACCTCAATCAAAGACAACAATGCTATTGAACTGAGCTGGATTTTTGCTTGAACAGAGAATTGAACAGAAGACTAAATTGAGAAAGGGAAAAGATTATTACCGATAGGATCCAAGCAAGACAATGAAGATCTTATTGAAGACCAAGAAAGCTGGACTGAGAAAAAGATTATTATTGATAGAATCCAACAAGACTAAATTTGACTAAGAAGGGGAAAAAGATTATTATTGATAGGAGTTAAGAAAAGATTGAACAGAAGACTGAGAAGAAAAGATTATTATTGATAGGATCCAAGAAGATTGAACAGAAGACTGAGAAAGGGGAAAAGATTATTATTGATAGGATCCAAAAGAGATTGCTACAGAAGACTGAGAAGGGGAAAAAGATTATTATTGATAGGATCCAAGAAAGATTGAACAGAATACTTCTAGGATCCAAAGACTGGAGAAGATTGAGAAAAAAAGATTATTATTGATAGGATCCAAGAAAGATTGGACAGAAGACTGAGAACAGGAAAAAGATTATTGATAGGATCCAAGTAAGATTGAACAGAAGACTGAGAAGGCAAAAGATTATTATTGATAGGATCAAGAAGCTAACAGAAGACTGAGAAGAAGGGAAAAAGATTATTATTGATAGGATCCAAGCAAGATTGAACAGAAGACTGAGAAGGGGAAAGATTATTATTGATAGGATCCAAGCAAGATTGAATCAGAAGGGGACCAATGGATCCAAGATTGAACAGAAGACTGAGAAGGGGAAAAGATTATTTAGGATCCAAGCAAGATTGGACAGAAGACTGAGAAGGGGAAAAGATTAAATTGATAGGATCCAAGAAAAGATTGAACAGAAGACAGAAGGGAAAAGATTATTATTGATAGATCAAGAAAGATTGAACAGAAGACTGAGAAGGGGGAAAAGATTATTATTGATAGGATCCAAGTAAGATTGAACAGAAGACTGAGAAGGGGAAAAGATTATTGATAGGATCCAAGCAAATTGACAGAAGCTATTGGGGAAAAGAGGATCCAAGCAAGATTGAACAGAAGACTGAGAAGGGAAAGATTATTATTGATAGGATCCAAGAAAGATTTAACAGAAGACTGAGAAGGGGAAAAGATTATTATTGATGAGGATCCAAGCAAGATTGAACAGAAGACTGAGACCTCCAGGGAAAAAGATTATTATTGATAGGATCCAAGAAAAGATTTTGCTGAGAACAGAAGGGAAAAAAGATTGAACAGATTGACAGGATCCAAGAAAGATTGAACAGAAGACTGAGAAGGGGAAAAGATTATTATTGATAGGATCAAGAAGATTGAACAGAAGACTGAGAAGGGGAAAAAGATTATTATTGATAGGATCCAAGAAGATTGAACAGAAGACTGAGAAGGGGAAAAAGATTATTATTGATAGGGATCCAAGAAAGATTGAACAGAAGAAGAAGGGGGGGAGATTTTTTATTGATAGGATCCAAGAAAAAGATTGGACAGAAGACTGAGAAGGGGAAAAGATTATTATTGATAGGATCCAAGAAAGATTGGACAGAAGACTGAGAAGGGGAAAAAGATTATTTTGATAGGATCCAAGAAAGATTGAACAGAAGACTGAGAAGGGGAAAAGATTATTATTGATAGAATCCAAGCAAGTTTGAACAGAAGATTGAGAAGGGGAAAGATTATTAGATAGGGATCCAAGTGATTGAAACAGAAGACCGAGAAGGGAAAAGATTATTATTGATAGGATCCACAAGATTGGGAACAGAAGACTGAGAAGGGGGAAAAGATTATTATTGATAGGATCCAAGAAAGATTGAACAGAAGACTGAGAAGGGAAAAGATTATTATTGATAGGATCCAAGCAAGATTGAACAGAAGACTGAGAAGGGGGGAAAAGGATTTGAACAGAAGTCTGAAAGGGGAAAAGAGCTCAGGATCCAAGAAAGATTGGACAGAAGACTGAGAAGGGGAAAAGGATTATTATCCAAGTGATAGGAAGACCAATAAAAAGATTGAAGGATCCAGAAGATTGGAGAAGACTGAAAAAGATTATTATTGATAGGACTAAGAAGATTGAACAGAAGACTGAGAAGGGGGGAAAAGATTATTATTGATAGGATCCAAGAAAGATTGAACAGAAGACTGAGAAGGGGAAAAGATTATTATTGATAGGATCCAAGCAAGATTGAACAGAAGACTGAGAAGGGGAAAAGATTGGACATTGATAGGATCCAAGAAGATTGAACAGAAGACTGAGAAGGGCAAAAGATTTATTATTGATAGGATCCAAGCAAGTTTGAACAGAAGACTGAGAAGGGGAAAAATTATTATTGATAGGATCCAAGAAAGATTGGACAGAAGACTGAGAAGGGGAAAAAGATTATTATTGATAGGATCTTATCTAGTTTGAACAGAAGACTGAGAAGGGGAAAAAGATTATTATTGATAGGATCCAAGAAAGATTGAACAGAAGACTGAGAAGGGGGAAAAAGATTATTATTGATAGGATCCAAGCAAGATTGGAATGAAGACTGAGAAGGGGGAAAGATTATTATTGATAGATCCAAGCAAGATTGAACAGAAGACTGAGAAAGGGAAAAGATTATTATTGATAGGATCCAAGAAAGATTGAACAGAAGACTGAGAAGGGGAAAGATTATTATTGATAGGATCCAAGAAAGATTGAACAGAAGACTGAGAAGGAAAAAGATTATTATTGATAGGATCCACAAGATCCAAGACAAGATTGAACAGAAGACTGAGAAGGGGAAAAGATTATTATTGATAGGATCCAAGCAAGATTGAACAGAAGATAGGATCAAGAAGGGAAAAAAAAGATTATTATTGATAGGATCCAAGCAAGATTGAACAGAAGACTGAGAAGGGAAAAGATTATTATTGATAGGATCCAAGCAAGATTGAACAGAAGACTGAGAAGGGGGAAAGGTGTTATTGATAGGATCCAAGCAAGATTTAACAGAAGACTGAGAAGGGGAAAAGATTTATTATTGATAGAATCCAAGGATTGAACAGAAAGACTGAGAAGGGAAAGATTATTATTGATAGGATCCAAGAAAGATTGAACAGAAGACTGAGAAGGGGAAAAAGATTATTATTGATAGGATCCAAGCAAAACAGAAGACTGAGAAGAAGACTGAGAGAAAGGGAAAAAGATTATTATTGATAGGATCCAAGCAAGATTGAACAGAAGACTGAGAAGGGAAAAGATTATTATTGATAGGATCCAAGAAAGATTGAACAGAAGACTGAGAAGGGAAAAGATTATTATTGATAGGATCCAAGAAAGATTGAACAGAAGACTGAGAAGGGAAAAGATTATTATTGATAGGATCCAAAAAGATTGAACAGAAGACCAAGAAGGGAAAAGATTATTATTGATAGGATCCAAGCAAGATTGAACAGAAGACTAAGAAGGGAAAAAGATTATTGATTGATAGGATCCAAGAAAGATTGGACAGAAGACTGAGAAGGGGGGAAAGATTATTATTGATAGATCCAAGCAAGATTGGACAGAAGACTGAGAAGGGAAAAAGATTATTATTGATAGGATCCAAGCAAGATTGAACAGAAGACTGAGAAGGGGAAAAAAAAGATTATTATTGATAGGATCCAAGAAAGATTGAACAGAAGACTGAGAAGGGGGGAAAGATTATTATTGATAGGATCCAAGCAAGATTTAAACAGAAGACTGAGAAGGGGAAAAAGATTATTATTGATAGGATCCAAGAAAGATTGGACAGAAGACTGAGAAGGGGAAAAGATTATTATTGATAGGATCCAAGAAAGATTGAACAGAAGACTGAGAAGGGGAAAAGATTATTTGATAGGATCCAAGAAAGATTTGAACAGAAGACTGAGAAGGGAAAAAGATTATTATTGATAGGATCCAAAGCAAGATTGAACAGAAGACTGAGAAGGGGGAAAAGATTATTATTGATAGGATCCAAGAAAGATTGAACAGAAGACTGAGAAGGGGAAAAGATTATTGATAGGATCCAAGCAAGATTGAACAGAAGACTGAGAAGGGCCAAAAAAGATTATTATTGATAGGGATCCAAGCAAGATTGAACAGAAGACTGAGAAGGGGAAAAAAGATTATTATTGATAGGATCCAAGAAATTGAAACAGAAGACTGAGAAAAGATTATTATTGATAGGATCAAGAAAAGATTGGACAGAAGACTGAGAAGGGGAAAAAGATTATTATTGATAGGATCCAAGGATTGGACAGAAGACTGAGAAGGGGAAAAGATATTATTGATAGGATCCCAGAACAGAAGACTGAGAAGGGGAAAAATTATTATTGATAGGATCCAAGAAAGATTGGACAGAAGACTGAGAAGGGGAAAAGATTATTATTGATAGGATCCAAGAAAGATTGGACAAAGAAGAGAAGGGAAAAGATTATTATTGATAGGATCCAAGAAGATTGAACAGAAGACTGAGAAGGGGAAAAAGATTATTATTGATAGGATCCAAGAAAGATTGAACAGAAGACTGAGAAGGGAAAAGATTATTATTGATAGGATCCACTAGTTTGAACAGAAGACTGAGAGGGGAAAAGATTATTGATAGGATCCAAGAAGATTGAACAGAAGACTTTATTATTGAAAGGATCCAAGAAAAGATTGGACAGAAGACTGAGAAGGGGAAAAAGATTATTATTGATAGGATCCAAGAAAAGATTGAACAGAAGACTGGAGAAGGGGGAAAAGATTATTGATAGGATCCAAGAAAGATTGAACAGAAGACTGAGAAGGGGGAAAAGATTATTATTGATAGGATCCAAGAAAGATTGGACAGAAGACTGAGAAGGGGGAAAAATTATTATTGATAGGATCCAAGAAAGATTGAACAGAAGACTGAGAAGGGGAAAAAGATTATTATTGATAGGATCCAAGCAAGATTGAACAGAAGACTGAGAAGGGGGAAAATTATTATTGATAGGATCCAAGCAAGATTGAACAGAAGACTAGAAGGGGAAAAAAGATTATTATTGATAGGATCCAAGAAAGATTGAACAGAAGACTGAGAAGGGGGAAAAGATTATTATTGATGGGATCCAAGGATTGAACAGAAGACTGAGAAGGGGCCAAAATATTATTGATAGATCCAAGCAAGATTGAACAGAAGACTGAGAAGGGCAAAAGATTATTATTGATAGGATCCAAGCAAGATTGAACAGAAGACCAGAAGGGGAAAAGATTATTATTGATAGGATCCAAGAAAGATTGACAGAAGATTGAGAAGGGAAGAAAAAGATTATTATTGATAGGATCCAAGCAAGATTGAACAGAAGACTGAGAAGGGAAAAAGATTATTGATAGGATCCAAGAAATATTGAACAGAAGACTAAGAAGGGGAAAGATTATTATTGATAGGATCCAAGCAAGATTGAACAGAAGACTAAGAAGGGGAAAAGATTATTATTGATAGGATCCAAGAAAGATTGAACAGAAGACTAAGGGAAAAGATTATTATTGATAGATCCAAGCAAGATTGAACAGAAGACTTATTATTGATAGGATCCAAGCAAAGATTGAACAGAAGACTGAGAAGGGGAAAAATTATTATTGATAGGATCCAAGCAAGATTGGACAGAAGACTTATTATTGATAGGATCCAAGGATTGGACAAAGACTGAGAAGGGAAAAAGATTATTATTGATAGGATCCAAGCAAGTTTGAACAGAAGACTGAGAAGGGGAAAAAAGATTATTATTGATAGGATCCAAGAAAGATTGGACAGAAGACTGAGAAGGGGGAAAAAGATTATTATTGATAGGATCCAAGCAAGATTGAACAGAAAGATTGAGAAGGGGGAAAAAGATTATTATTGATAGGATCCAAGAAAGATTGACAGAAGACTGAGAAGGGGAAAAGATTATTATTGATAGATCCAAGAAAGATTGAACAGAAGACTGAGAAGGGGAAAAGATTATTATTGATAGGATCCAAGCAAGATTGAACAGAAGACTGAGAAGGGGAAAAAGATTATTATTGATAGGATCCAAGAAAGATTGAACAGAAGACTGAGAAGGGGGGAAAAAGATTATTATTGATAGGATCCAAGAAAGATTGAACAGAATTGACTGAGAAGGGGAAAAAAATTAAGATTGGATCCAAGAAAGATCAAGAAGACTGAAAGAAAATTTATTGATAGATCCAAGAAAGATTGAACAGAAGACTGAGAAGGGGAAAAAGATTATTATTGATAGGATCCAAGAAAGATTGAACAGAAGACTGAGAAGGGGAAAAGATTATTATTGATAGGATCCAAGAAAGATTGGACAGAAGACTGAGAAGGGGGAAAAGATTATTATTGATAGGATCCAAGAAAGTTTGAACAGAAGACTGAGAAGGGGGAAAAGATTATTATTGATAGGGATCCAAGAAAGATTGAACAGAAGACTGAGAAGGGAAAAAGATTATTGATGGGATCCAAGCAAGATTGAACAGAAAGACTGAGAAGGGGAAAAAGATTATTATTGATAGGATCCAAGCAAGATTGAAACAGAAGACTGAGAAGGGGAAAGATTATTATTGATAATCCAAGAAAGATTGAACAGAAGACTGAGAAGGGCCAAAAGATTATTATTGATAGGATCCACAAGATTGAACAGAAGACTGAGAAGGGGAAAAGATTATTATTGATAGGATCCAAGAAAGACTTGACAGAAGACTAAGAAGGGGAAAAGATTATTATTGATAGGATCCAAGAAAGTTTGAACAGAAGACTGAGAAGGGAAAAAGATTATTATTGATAGGATCCAAGAAAGATTGAACAGAAGACTGAGAAGGGGAAAAGAATATTATTGATAGGATCCAAGAAAAGATTTATTATTGAACAAGAAGACTGAAAAAGATTATTATTGATAGGATCCAAGAAAGATTGGACAGAAGACTTTATTATTGATAGGATCCAAGCAAGATTGGACAGAAGATTGAATCAGAAGACAGAAGAGAGAAGGGGAAAAAGATTATTATTGATAGGATCCAAGCAAGATTGGACAGAAGACTGAGAAGGGAAAAGATTATTACTGATAGGATCCAAGAAAGATTGGACAGAAGACTGAGAAGGGGGGGAAAAAGATTATTATTGATAGGATCCAAGAAAGATTGAACAGAAGACTGAGAAGGGGAAAAGATTATTATTGATAGGATCCAAGAAAGATTGAACAGAAGACTGAGAAGGGAAAAAGATTATTATTGATAGGATCCAAGAAAGATTGACAGAAGACTGAGAAAGGGAAAAGATTATTATTGATAGGATCCAAGAAAGTTTGAAACAGAAGACTGAGAAGGGAAAAAGATTATTATTGATAGGATCCAAGAAAGATTGGACAGAAGACTGAGAAGGGGAAAAGATTATTATTGATAGGATCCAAGAAAGATTGAACAGAAGATTGAGAAGGGGAAAAGATTATTATTGATAGGATCCAAGCAAGATTGAACAGAAGACTAAGAAGGGGAAAAAGATTATTATTGATAGGATCCAGAAGACAAGAAGGGGAAAAAGATTATTATTGATACAGAAGACTAAGAAGGGGAAAAAGATTATTATTGATAGGATCCAAGCAAGATTGAACAGAAGACTGAGAAGGGGAAAAAGATTATTATTGATAGGATCCAAGAAAGATTGGACAGAAGACTGAGAAGGGAAAAGACTGAGAGAAAAAAGATTATTATTGATAGGATCCAAGCAAGATTGAACAGAAGACTGAGAAGGGAAAAGATTATTATTGATAGGATCCAAGCAAGATTGGACAGAAGACTGAGAAGGGGAAAAAGATTATTATTGATAGGATCCAAGAAAAGATTGGAACAGAAGACTGAGAAGGGGAAAAAGATTATTATTGATAGGATCCAAGCAAGATTGAACAGAAGACTGAGAAGGAAAAAGATTATTATTGATAGGATGATAGGAACCAGAAGGGGAAAATTGATAGGATCCAAGAAGATTGACAGAAGACTAAGAAGGGAAAAGATTATTATTGATAGGATCCAAGAAAGATTGGACAGAAGACTGAGAAGGGGAAAAAGATTATTATTGATAGGATCCAAGCAAGATTGAACAGAAGACTGAGAAGGGGAAAAGATTATTATTGATAGGATCCAAGCAAGATTGAACAGAAGACTGAGAAGGGAAAAGATTATTATTGATAGGATCCAAGAAAGATTGAACAGAAGACTAAGAAGAATTATTGATAGGAAAGATTGATTGATAGGATCCAAGAAAGATTGAACAGAAGATTGGAGAAGGGAAAAAAAAGATTATTATTGATAGGATCCAAGCAAGATTGAACAGAAGACTGAGAAGGGGAAAAAGATTATTGATTGATCCAAGGATCCAGAAGGGGGAAAAAAGATTATTGATAGGATCCAAGCAAGATTGAACAGAAGACTGAGAAGGGGAAAAAGATTATTGATAGGATCCAAGCAAGATTGAACAGAAGACTGAGAAGGGGAAAGATTATTATTGATAGGATCCAAGAAAGATTGGACAGAAGACCAAGAAGGAAAGATTATTATTGGAAAAAAGACTGAGAAGGGGAAAAGATTATTATTATAGGATCCAAGAAATATTGAAGGAAGACTGAGAAGGGGGAAAAGATTATTATTGATAGGATCACAGGTGATTGGAACAGAAGACTGAGAAAGGAAAGATTATTATTGATAGGATCCAAGCAAGTTTGAACAGAAGACTGAGAAGGGGAAAAAAGATTATTATTGATAGGATCCAATAAAGATTGAGAGAAGACTGAGAAGGGGAAAAGATTATTATTGATAGGATCCAAAGAAACAAGATTGAACAAAGAATACTGAGAACAGAAGGGGGAAAAAGATTATTATTGATAGGATCAAGCAGATTGAACAGAAGATTGAGAAGGAAAAAGATTATTTATTGATAGGATCCAAGAAAGATTGAACAGAAGACTGAGAAGGGAAAAAGATTATTGATAGGATCCAAGCAAGATTGAACAGAAGACTGAGAAGGGGAAAAAGATTATTGTTGATAGATCCAATAAAGATTGGAGAAGACTGAGAAGGGGAAAAGATTATTATTGATAGGATCCAAGCAAAGATTGAACAGAAGATTGAGAAGGGGAAAAGATTGTTATTGATAGGATCCAAGCAAGATTAACGGAAGACTAAGAAGGGGAAAAAGATTATTATTGATAAGATCCAAGAAAGTTTGAACAGAAGACCAAGAAGGGAAAAGATTAAAAGGATTTGAACAGAAGACTGAGAAGGGAAAAAGATTATTGATAGGGAAGATTGAACAGGAAGACAAAGTTTGAAGGATCCAAGAAGATTGGAGAAGGGGAAAATTATTATTGATAGGATCCAAGCAAGATTGAACAGAAGACTAAAGGGAAAAGATTATTATTGAAAATATTATTAGAAGGGGAAAAGATTATTATTGATAGGAAGATTGAACCTGAGAAGGGGAAAAGATTATTGATAGGATCCAAGATTGACAGAAGACTAAGAAGGGGAAAAGATTATTATTGATAGATCCAAGCAAGATTGAACAGAAGTCAAGAAGGGAAAAGATTATTATTGATAGGATCCAAGAAAGATCAAAGACTTTGATAGGATCCAGAAGATTGAAATTAGAAGACTGAGAAGGGGAAAAAAGATTATTATTGATAGGAAGATCCAGAAGGGGAAAAGATTATTATTGATAGGATCCAAGATTGAACAGAAGACGAGAAGGGAAAAAGATTATTATTGATAGGATCCAATAAAGACGGAGGAGAAGACTGAGAAGGAAAAGATTATTATTGATAGATCCAAGAAAGATTGAAGAAGACTGAGAAGGGGAAAAGATTATTATTGATAGGATCCAAGAAAGATTGAACAGAAGATTGAGAAGGGCAAAAGATTATTATTGATAGGATCCAAGCAAGATTGGAACGGAAGACTAAGAAGGGAAAAAGATTATTGATAGGATCCAAGAAAGATTGGACGGAAGACTGAAAAGGAGAAAAAGATTATTATTGAGGGATCCAAGCAAAGATTGAACAGAAGACCGAGAAGGGGAAAAGATTATTATTGATAGGATCCAAGAAAAAGATTGAACAGAAGACTGAGAAGGGGGAAAAGATTATTATTGATAGGATCCAAGCAAGATTGAACAGAAGATTGAGAAGGGAAAAAGATTATTATTGATAGGATCCAAAGCAAGATTGAACAGAAGATTGAGAAGGGGAAAAGATTATTATTGATAGGATCCAAGAAAAAGTTTGAACAGAAGACTGAGAAGGGAAAAGATTATTATTGATAGGATCCAAGCAAGTTTGAAACAGAAGACTTGAGAAGGGGAAAAAGATTATTATTGATAGGATCCAAGAAAGATTGGACAGAAGACTGAGAAGGGGGAAAAGATTATTATTGATAGGATCCAAGCAAGATTGAAATAGAAGACTGAGAAGGGAAAAAGTTTATTATTGATAGGATCCAAGCAAGATTGAACAGAAGACTAAGAAGGGGAAAAAGATTATTATTGATAGGATCCAAGCAGGATTGAACAGAAGTCTGAGAAGGGGAAAAGATTGATGATAGGATCCAATTAAAGATTGGACAGAAGACTAAGAAGGGGAAAAGATTATTATTGATAGATCCAAGCAAGATTGAACAGAAGACCGAGAAGGAAAAGATTATTATTGATAGGATCCAAGAAATTGGACAGAAGACTGGAGAAGGGGGAAAAGATTATTATTGATAGGATCTAAGATTGAACAGAAAGAGAAGGAAAGATTGGAACAGAAGATTGAACAGAAGACTGAGAAAAAAAAGATTATTGATAGGATCCAAGAAAAGATTTAACAGAAGACTGGAAGAAGGGGAAAAAGATTATTGATTGATAATCCAAGCAAAGATTGAAACAGAAGACTGAGAAGGGGAAAAGATTATTGATAGGATCCAAGAAGATTGAACAGAAGACTGAGAAGGGGAAAAGATTATTATTGATAGGATCCAAGCAAGTTTGAACAGAAGACTGAGAAGGGAAAAGATTATTATTGGATTTGAACAGAAGACTAGAAGGATCCGATAGGAGCCAAGATTGAACAGAAAGACTAAGAAGGGGAAAAAGATTATTGATAGGATCCAAGCAAGTTTGAACAGAAGACTGAGAAGGGAAAAAGATTATTATTGATAGGATCCAAGAAAGATTGGACAGAAGACTGAGAAGGGGAAAAAAGATTATTATTGATAGGGATCCAAGAAAGATTGAACAGAAGATGAGAAGGGCAAAAGATTGTTATTGATAGATCCAAAGATTGGACAGAAGACTGAGAAGGGGAAAAGATTATTGATAGGATCCAAGAAAGATTGAACAGAAACTGAGAAGGGAAAAAGATTATTGATAGAATCCAAGCAAGATTGAACAGAAGACTGAGAAGGGGATTATTATTGATAGGATCCAAGCAAGATTGAACAGAAGACTAAGAAGGGAAAAGATTATTATTGATAGGATCCAAGCAAGATTGGACAGAAGACTGAGAAGGGGGAAAAGATTATTATTGATAGGAGCCAAGAAGATTGAGAGAAGACTAAGAAGGGGAAAAGATTATTATTGATAGGATCCAAGTAAGATTGAACAGAAGACTGAGAAGGGGAAAAAGATTATTAAAAGGATAGAGCAAGATTGAACAGAAGACTGAGAAGGGGAAAAAGATTATTGGATAGGATCCAAGCAAGATTGAACAGAAGACTGAGAAGGGAAAGATTATTATTGATAGGATCCAAGAAGATTGAACAGAAGACTGAGAAGGGGGAAAAGGATTATTATTGAAAGGATTCAAGCAAGATTGAACAGAAGACTGAGAAGGGGGGAAAATTATTATTGATAGGATCCAAGTAAGATTGAAACAGAAAACTGGAGAAGGGGAAAAGATTATTATTGATAGGATCCAAGCAAGATTGAACAGAAGACTGGAGAAGGGAAAAGATTATTACTGAAAGGATCCAAGCAAGATTGAACAGAAGACTAAGAAGGGAAAAGATTATTATTGATAGGATCCAAGAAAGATTGACAGAAGACTAAGAGGGGGGAAAAGATTATTATTGATAGAAGCTAAGAAAGATTGAACAGAAGACTGAAGAAGGGGGAAAAAGATTATTATTGATAGGATCCAAGCAAGATTGAACAGAAGAGACCGAGAAGGGGAAAAATTATTATTGATAGGATCCAAGAAAGATTGAACAGAAGACTGAGAAGGGGGAAAAAGATTATTATTGATAGGATCCAAAGCAAGATTGAACAGAAGACTGAGAAGGGGAAAAAGATTATTATTGATAGGATACAAGAAAGATTGAACAGAAGACTGAGAAGGGGAAAGATTATTATTGATAGGATCCAAGCAAGATTGAACAGAAGACCAAGAAGGGGAAAGATTATTATTGATAGGATCCAAGCAAGATTGAACAGAAGACTAAGAAGGGGGAAAAAGATTATTATTGATAGGATCCAAGATTGAACAGAAGACTTGAAAAGAACAGAAGATCCAAGAAAGAAACAGAAGACTGGAAAAAAGATTATTATTGATAGGATCCAAGCAAGATTGAACAGAAGACTGAGAAGGGAAAAAGATTATTATTGATAGGATCCAAGAAAGATTGAACAGAAGACTGAGAAGGGGGAAAGATTATTATTGATAGGATCCAAGCAAGATTGAAACAGAAGACTGAGAAGGGGAAAAGATTATTGGCTGATAGGATCCAAGCAAGATTGAACAGAAGACTGAGAAGGGCAAAAAAGATTATTATTGATAGATCCAAGCAAGATTTGAACAGAAGATTGAGAAGGGGAAAAAAGATTATTGTTGATAGGGATCCAAGAAAGATTGAACAGAAGAATTGAGAAGGGGAAAAAGATTATTGATAGGATCCAAGCAAGATTTTGAACAGAAGACTAGAAGATTATTATTGATAGGATCTGAGAAGAGAAGGGCAAAAAGATTATTATTGATAGGATCCCAGCTAAAGATTGAACAGAAGACTGAGAAGGGGAAAAAGATTATTATTGATAGGATCCAATCTGTTTGAAAGACTGAGAAGGGGGAAAGATTATTATTGATAGGATCTTGAACAGAAGAAGAAGGGAAAAGATTATTATTGATAGGATCCAAGAAAGATTGGACAGAAGACTGAGAAGGGGAAAAGATTATTATTGATAGGATCCAAGAAAGATTGGACAGAAGACTGGAGAGGAAGGGGAAAATGATTATTATTGATAGGATCCAAGAAAGATTGAACAGAAGACTGAGAAGTGAAAAGATTATTGATAGGATCTTATCAAGTTTGAACAGAAGACTGAGAAGGGAAAAAGATTATTGATTGATATCCATCCAAGATTGAACAGAAGACTGAGAAGGGGAAAAGATTATTATTGATAGGATCCAAGAAAAGATTGGACAGAAGACTGAGAAGGGGATTAAAGGATCCAAGAAATTGAACAGAAGACTGAGAAGGGCAAAGAATTATTGATTCCAAGCAAGATTGACAGAAAAAAAGATTATTAATAGGATCCAAGAAAGATTGACAGAAGACTGAGAAGGGGAAAAGATTATTATTGATAGGATCCAAGCAAGATTGAACAGAAGACTGAAGAAGGGAAAAAAATATTATTGATAGGATCCAAGCAAATATTGGACAGAAGACTGGAGAAGGGGAAAGATTATTATTGATAGGAGCCAAGAAAGATTGGACAGAAGACTGAGAGAAAATTATTATTGATAGGATCCACAAGATTGAGAAGACTGAGAAGGGGAAAAAGATTATTATTGATAGGATCCAGATTGAACAGAAGACTGAGAAGGGGAAAAGATTATTATTGATAGGATCCAAAGAAACAGAAGACTAAGAAAAAAGATTACAGACAGGATCCAAGAAAGATTGGACAGAAGAGGAAGGGGGAAAAAGATTTATTATTGATAGGATCCAAGCAAGATTGAATAGGAAGACTGAAGACCGGAAAAAGATTATTATTGATAGGAAAAAAGATTATTATTGATAGGATCCAAGATTGGACAAAGATGAGAAAGGGGAGAAGACTAAGAAGAAGGGAAAAAGATTATTATTGATAGGATCCAAGAAAGATTGGACAGAAGACTGAGAAGGGGGAAAAAGATTATTATTGATAGGATCCAAGCAAGATTGAACAGAAGAAGAAGAAGGAAAAGAATATTATTGATAGGATCCAAAAGATTGACAGAAGACTGAGAAGGGAAAAAGATTATTATTGATAGGATCCAAGAAAGATTGGAGAGAAGACTAAGAAGGAAAAGATTATTATTGATAGGATCCAAGCAAGATTGAACAGAAGACTAAGAAGGGGAAAAGATTATTATTGATAGGATCCAAGCAAGATTGAACAGAAGACTGAGAAGGGGGAAAAGATTATTATTGATAGAACCAAAGGGGAAGATTAAACAGAAGACCAAGAAGACTAGGGGAAAAAGATTATTATTGATAGGATCCAAGCAAGATTGAACAGAAGACTGAGAAGGGGAAAAGATTATTATTGATAGGATCCAAGAAAGATTGGACAGAAGACTGAGAAGGGAAAAGATTATTATTGATAGGATCTTAGCAAGATTGAACAGAAGACTGAGAAGGGCAAAAGATTATTATTGATAGGATCCAAGAAAGATTGGACAGAAGACTGAGAAAGGGGAAAAGATTATTATTGATAGGATCCAAGGGGAAAGTTTGAAATCGGAAGACTGAGAAGGGGGAAAAAGATTATTATTGATAGGATCCAAGAAAGATTGAACAGAAGACTGAGAAGGGGAAAAGATTATTATTGATAGGATCCAAGCAAGATTGAACAGAAGATTGAGAAGGGGGAAAAAGATTATTGATAGATCCAAGCAAGATTGAAATGGAAGACTAAGAAGGGGAAAAAGATTATTATTGATAGGATCCAAGCAAGATTGAACAGAAGACCAAGAAGGGAAAAGATTTAGGTTCCAAGAAAGATTGAACAGAAGACTGAGAAGGGGAAAAGATTATTATTGATAGGATCCAAGCAAGATTGCACAGAAGACTGAGAAGGGCAAAAAGATTATTATTGATAGGATCCAAGCAAGATTGAACAGAAGATTGAGAAGGGGAAAAAGATTATTATTGATAGGATCCAAGAAAGATTGGACAGAAGACTGAGAAGGGCAAAAAGATTATTATTGATAGGATCCAAGCAAGTTTAAACAGAAGACTGAGAAGGGGAAAAAGATTATTATTGATAGGATCCAAGAAAGATTGGACAGAAGACTGAGAAGGGGAAAAGATTATTATTATTGATAGGATCCAAAAAAGATTGGACAGAAGACTGAGAAGGGAAAAAGATTATTATTGATAGGATCCAAGAAAGATTGAACAGAAGACAAGAAGAAGGAAAAGATTATTATTGATAGGATCCAAGAAAGACTGAACAGAAGACTGAAGAAGGGGAAAAAGATTATATTGATAGGATCCAAGAAAGATTGACAGAAGACTGAGAAGGGGAAAATTATTATTATTGATAGGATCCAAGAAAGATGAGAGAAGGGCCAAAAAGATTAGAAAAAGAAGACTGAGAAGGGAAAAAAGATTATTATTGATAGGATCCAAGAAAGATTGGACAGAAGACAAGAAGGGGAAAAAGATTATTATTGATAGGATCCAAGAAAGATTGGACAGAAGACTGAGAAGGGGGAAAAAGATTATATTGATAGGATCCAAGAGATTGAACAGGAAGACTGAGAAGGGGAAAAGATTATTATTGATAGGATCCAAGAAAGATTGAACAGAAGACTGAGAAGGGGAAAAAGATTATTATTGATAGGATCCAAGCAGTTTGAAAGAGAAGACTGAGAAGGGAAAAGATTATTATTGATAGGATCCAAGAAAGATTGGACAGAAGACTGAGAAGAAGGGAAAAGATTATTATTGATAGGATCCAAGAAAGATTGAACAGAAGACTGAGAAGGGGAAAAAGATTATTATTGATAGGATCCAAGAAAGATTGGACAGAAGACTGAGAAGGGGGAAAAAGATTATTATTGATAGGATCCAAGCAAGATTGAACAGAAGACTGAGAAGGGGAAAAGATTATTATTGATAGGATCCAAGAAAGATTGGACAGAAGACTGAGAAGGGGGAAAAAGATTATTATTGATAGGATCCAAGAAAGATTGGACAGAAGACTGAGAAGGGGGAAAAAGATTATTATTGATAGGATCCAAGAAAGATTGAATGAAGACTGAGAAAAATTATTATTGATAGATCCAAGGATTGAACAGAAGAAGAAGGGGGAAAAGATTATTATTGATAGGATCCAAGCAAGATTGAACAGAAGACTAAGAAGGGGGAAAAAGATTATTATTGATAGGATCCAAGAAAGATTGGACAGAAGACTGAGAAGGGGGAAAAGATTATTATTGATAGGACCAAGCAAGATTGAACAGAAGACTGAGAAGGGAAAAA
Organism: Acanthosepion pharaonis; assembly: GCA_903632075.3. Classification (NCBI taxonomy): domain Eukaryota; kingdom Metazoa; phylum Mollusca; class Cephalopoda; order Sepiida; family Sepiidae; genus Acanthosepion; species Acanthosepion pharaonis. The sequence goes on along the minus strand of CAHIKZ030002756.1, from coordinate 97,804 downwards.
GATTATTATTGATAGGATCCAAGCAAGATTGAACAGAAGACTGAGAAGGGGAAAGATTATTATTGATAGGATCCAAGAAAGATTGACAGAAGACTGAGAAGGGGGAAAAAGATTATTATTGATAGGATCCAAGAAAGATTGGACAGAAGACTGAGAAGGGAAAAAAGATTATTATTGATAGGATCCAAGCAAGATTGAAATAGAAGACTGAGAAGAAAAAGAATATTATTGATAGGATCCAAGCAAGATTGAACAGAAGACCAAGAAGGGGAAAAGATTATTATTGATAGGAAAGGTTTGAAAAAGACTGAGAAGGGGGAAAAAGATTATTATTGATAGGATCCAAGCAAGATTGAACAGAAGACTAAGAAGGGGAAAAGATTATTATTGATAGGATCAATAAAAGATTGAAAGGGAGAAGACTAAGAAGGGAAGACAAAAGATTATTATTGATAGGATCCAAGAAAGATTGGACAGAAGACTGAAGAAGGGGAAAAAGATTATTATTGATAGGATCCAAGCAAGATTGAACAGAAGACTGAGAAGGGGGAAAAGATTATTATTGATAGGATCCAAGAAAGATTGGACAGAAGACTGAGAAGGGGGAAAAGATTGGTATTGATAGGATCACAAGATTGAACAGAAGATTGAGAAGGGCAAAAGATTATTATTGATAGGATCCAAGAAAGATTGGACAGAAGACTAAGAAGGAAAAAGATTATTATTGATAGGATCCAAGCAAGTTTGAACAGAAGACTGAGAAGGGGAAAAAGATTATTATTGATAGGATCCAAGAAAGATTGACAGAAGACTGAGAAGGGGAAAAAAGATTATTATTGATAGGATCCAAGCAAGATTGAACAGAAGACTGAGAAGGGAAAAAGATTATTATTGATAGATCCAAGAAATATTGAACAAGATTGAAATAGAAGATAGGATCACAGAAAGATTGAACAGAAGACTGGAAAAAAAAAGATTATTATTGATAGGATCCAAGCAAGATTGAACAGAAGACTGAGAAGGGAAAAAGATTATTATTGATAGGATCCAATAAAGATTGAAGAGAAGACTAAGAAGGGAAAAGATTATTGATAGGATCCAAGCAAGATTGAACAGAAGACTGAGAAGGGGAAAAAGATTATTATTGATAGGATCCAAGAAATATTGAACAGAAGACTGAGAAGGGGGAAAGATTATTGATAGGATCCAATAAAGATTGAAAAGAAGACTGAGAAGGGAAAAGATTATTATTGATAGGGATCAAGCAAGATTGAACAGAAGATTGAGAAGGGGAAAAAAGATTATTAGATAGGATCCAAGCAAGATTGGACAGAAGACTGAGAAGGGGGAAAGATTATTGATAGATCCAAGAAAGATTGAACAGAAGACTGAGAAGGAAAAAGATTATTATTGATAGGATCCAAGTTTGAACAGAAGACTGAGAAGGGAAAAGATTATTACTGATAGGATCCAAGCAAGATTGAACAGAAGATTATTATTGATAGATCCAAGATTTGAACAGAAGACTGAGAAGGGAAAGATTATTATTGATAGGATCCAAGCAAGATTGAACAGAAGACTTTTATTATTGAAGGATCCAGAAGACAGAAGACTGAGAAGGGGAAAAGATTATTATTGATAGGATCCAAGCAAGATTGAACAGAAGACTGAGAAGGGAAAAGATTATTATTGATAGGATCCAAGCAAGATTGAACAGAAGACTGAGAAGGGGAAAAAGATTATTATTGATAGGATCCAAGCAAGAACAGAAGATGACAGAAGACGGAAGAAGGGGAAAAAGATTATTATTGATAGGATCCAAGAAAGATTGAACGGAAGACTAAGAAGGGGAAAAGATTATTATTGATAGGATCCAAGAAAGATTGAACAGAAGACTGAGAAGGGGAAAAAGATTATTATTGATAGGATCCAAGCAGATTGAACAGAAGACTGAGAAGGGGAGATTATTATTGATAGGATCCAAGAAGATTTCGAACAGAAGACTAAGAAGGGAAAGATTATTATTGATAGGATCCAATAAAGAATGGACAGAAGACTGAGAAGGGAAAAGATTATTATTGATAGGATCCAAGCAAGATTGAACAGAAGACCAAGAAGGGAAAAGATTATTATTGATAGGATCCAAGCAAGATTGAGAAGACTAAGAAGGGAAAGATTATTATTGATAGATCCAAGAAATATTGAGAGAAGACTGAGAAGGGGAAAAAGATTATTATTGATAGGATCCACAAAGATTGAACAGAAGACTGAGAAGGGGAAAAGATTATTATTGATAGGATCCAAGTAAGTTTGAAGAGAAGACTGAGAAGGGGAAAAGATTATTATTGATAGGATCCAAGACAGATTGAGAGAAGACTGAGAAGGGGAAAAAGATTATTATTGATAGGATCCAAGCAAGATTGAACAGAAGACTGAGAAGGGAAAAAGATTATTATTGATAGGATCCAAGCAAGAATGGACAGAAGACTAAGAAGGGGAAAAGATTATTATTGATAGATCCAAGAAAGATTGAACAGAAGACTGAGAAGGGAAAAGATTATTATTGATAGGATCCAAGAAAGATTGAACAGAAGACTGAGAAGGGGAAAAGATTATTATTGATAGGATCCAAAGAAACAGCAAGATTGAACAGAAGACTGAGAAGGGAAAAAAGATTATTATTGATAGGATCCAAGCAAGATTGGACAGAAGACTGAGAAGGGAAAAGATTATTATTGATAGGATCCAATTGAACAGAAGATTGAGAAGGGAAAAAGATTATTATTGATAGGATCCAAGAAAGATTGAACAGAAGACTGAGAAGGGGAAAAGATTATTATTGATAGGATCCAAGCAAGATTGAACAGAAGACCAAGAAGGGGAAAAAGATTATTATTGATAGGATCCAAGAAAGATTGGACAGAAGACTGAGAAGGGGAAAAGATTATTATTGATAGGATCCAAGCAAGATTGAACAGAAGACTGAGAAGGGGAAAGAGATTATTGATAGGATCCAAGCAAGATTGAACAGAAGACTGAGAAGGGAAAAAATTGATAGGATCCAAGCAAGATTGGACAGAAGACTGAGAAGGGGAAAAGATTATTATTGATAGGATCCAAGAAAGATTGGACAGAAGACTGAGAAGGGGAAAGATTATTATTGATAGGATCCAAGCAAGATTGAACAGAAGACTGAGAAGGGAAAAGATTATTATTGATAGGATCCAAGAAAGATTGAAATGAAGACTGAGAAGGGGAAAAAGATTATTATTGATAGGATCCAAGCAAGATTGAACAGAAGACTGAGAAGGGGAAAAGATTATTATTGATAGGATCCAAGAAGATTGAACAGAAGACTGAGAAGGGAAAAGATTATTATTGATAGGATCCAAGCAAGATTGAACAGAAGACTGAGAAGGAAAAAGATTATTATTGATAGGATCCAAGCAAGATTGAACAGAAGACTGAGAAGACTAAGAAGGAAAAAGATTATTATTGATAGGATCCAAGCAAGATTGAACAGAAGACTGAAGAAGGGGACTGAAAAGATTATTATTGATAGGATCCACAAGTTTGAACAGAAGACTGAGAAGGGGAAAAGATTATTATTGATAGGATCCAAGGAAGATTGAACAGAAGACCGAGAAGGGGAAAAGATTATTATTGATAGATCCAAGCAAGATTGAACAGAAGACTGAGAAGGGAAAATTATTATTGATAGGATCCAAGAAAGATTGAACAGAAGACTGAGAAGGGGAAAAGATTATTATTGATAGGATCCAAGCAAGATTGAACAGAAGACTGAGAAGGGGAAAAGATTATTGATAGGATCCAAGTAAGATTGGACAGAAGACTGAGAAGGGAAAAGATTATTATTGATAGGATCCAAGAAAGATTGAAGAAGACTGAGAAGGGAAAAAGATTATTATTGATAGGATCCAAGCAAGATTGAACAGAAGACTGAGAAGGGGAAAAGATTATTATTATTACTGATAGGAAGACTCCAAGGGAAAGATTGAAGGATCAGAAGACTAAGAAGGGGAAAAGATTATTATTGATAGGATCCAAGCAAGATTGAACAGAAGACTGAGAAGGGGAAAAGATTATTATTGATAGGAGCCAAGAAAGATTGGAGAAGATTGAGAAGGGGAAAAGATTATTATTGATAGGATCCAAGAAAGATTGAACAGAAGACTGGGGAAAAGAAGGGGAAAAGATTGAACAGAAGACTGAGAAGGGGAAAAAGATTATTATTGATAGGATCCAAGAAAGATTGAACAGAAGACTGAGAAGGGGAAAAAGATTATTATTGATAGGATCCAAGCAAGATTGAACAGAAGACTGAGAAGGGGAAAAAGATTATTATTGATAGGATCCAAGAAAGATTGAACAGAAGACTGAGAAGGGCAAAAAGATTATTATTGATAGGATCCAAGCAAGATTGAACAGAAGACTGAGAAGGGGAAAAAGATTATTATTGATAGGATCCAATTAAAAGAAGATTGGAACAGAAGACTGAGAAGGGGAAAAGATTATTATTGATAGGATCCAAGCAAGATTGAACAGAAGACTTATTGATAGGATCCAAGGGAAAAGACTGATTATTATTGATAGGATCCAAGTAAGATTGAACAGAAGACTGAGAAGGGGAAAAGATTATTATTGATAGGATCAAGAAGATTGAACAGAAGACTGAGAAGGAAAAAGATTATTATTGATAGGATCCAAGAAAGATTGAACAGAAGACTGAGAAGGGGGAAAAGATTATTATTGATAGGATCCAAGAAAGATTGAACAGAAGACTGAGAAGGGGAAAAAGATTATTATTGATAGGATCCAAAGATTGAACAGAAGATTGAAGGATCCAAGAAAGATTGAACAGAAGACTGAGAAGGGGAAAAAGATTATTATTGATAGGATCCAAGAAAGATTGAACAGAAGACTGAGAAGGGAAAAAAGATTATTATTGATAGGATCCAAGCAAGATTGAACAGAAGACTGAGAAGTGCAAAAAGATTATTATTGATAGGATCCAAGCAAGATTGAACAGAAGACTAAGAAGGGGAAAAAGATTATTATTGATAGGATCCAAGCAAGTTTGAACAGAAGACTGAGAAGGGGAAAAAGATTATTATTGATAGGATCCAAGCAAGATTGAACAGAAGACTGAGAAGGGGAAAAAAGATTCCATTATTTGATAGGATCCAAGAAAGATTGAACAGAAGACTGAGAAGGGGAAAAGATTATTATTGATAGGATCCAAGAAAGATTGAACAGAAGACTGAGAAGGAAAAGATTATTATTGATAGGATCCAAGCAAGATTGAACAGAAGACTGAGAAGGGGAAAAGATTATTATTGATAGGATCCAAGCAAAGATTGAACAGAAGACTGAGAAGGGAAAAAGATTATTATTGATAGGATCCAAGCAAGATTGAACAGAAGACTGAGAAGGGGAAAAAGATTATTATTGATAGGATCCAAGAAAAGATTGAAGAAAGACTGAGAAGGGAAAAGATTATTATTGATAGGATCCAAGCAAGATTGAACAGAAGACTGAGAAGGGGAAAATTATTATTGATAGGATCCAAGCAAGATTGAACAGAAGACTGAGAAGGGGAAAAAGATTATTATTGATAGATCCAAGAAGATTGAACAGAAGACTGAGAAGGGGAAAAGATTATTATTGATAGGATCCAAGAAAGATTGAACAGAAGACTGAGAAGGGCAAAAAGATTATTGATAGGATCCAAGAAAGATTGAACAGAAGACTGAGAAGGGGGAAAAGATTATTATTGATAGGATCCAAGAAAGATTGAACAGAAGACTGAGAAGGGAAAAAGATTGAACATTGATAGGATCCAAGGATCCCAAAAGATTGAACAGAAGACTGAGAAGGGGAAAGATTATTATTGATAGGATCCAAGAAAGATTGAACAGAAGACTGAGAAGGGCAAAAAAGATTATTATTGATAGGATCCAAGCAAGATTGAACAGAAGACTGAGAAGGGAAAGATTATTATTGATAGGATCCAAGAAAGATTGAACAGAAGACTGAGAAGGGAAAAGATTATTGATAGGATCCAAGAAAGATTGAACAGAAGACTGAGAAGGGGAAAAGATTATTATTGATAGGATCCAAGCAAGATTGAACAGAAGACTGAGAAGGGAAAAGATTATTATTGATAGGATCCAAGAAAGATTGAACAGAAGACTGAGAAGGGAAAAGATTATTATTGATAGGATCCAAGAAAGATTGAACAGAAGACTGAGAAGGGAAAAGATTATTATTGATAGGATCCAAGAAAGATTGAACAGAAGACTGAGAAGGGGAAAAGATTATTATTGATAGGATCCAAGAAAGATTGAACAGAAGACTGAGAAGGGGGAAAAGATTATTATTGATAGGATCCAAGAAAGATTGAACAGAAGACTGAGAAGGGAAAAAAGATTATTATTGATAGGATCCAAGAAAGATTGAACAGAAGACTGAGAAGGGGAAAAAGATTATTATTGATAGGGATCCAAGAAAGATTGAACAGAAGACTGAGAAGGGGAAAAAGATTATTATTGATAGGATCCAAGAAAGATTGAACAGAAGACTGAGAAGGGGTGAAAAGATTATTATTGATAGGATCCAAGAAAGATTGAACAGAAGACTGAGAAGGGGAAAGATTAGGATCCAAGAAGATTGAACAGAAGACTGAGAAGGGGAAATTGATTATTATTGATAGGATCCAAGAAAGATTGAACAGAAGACTGAGAAGGGGAAAAAGATTATTATTGATAGGATCCAAGCAAGATTGAAAGACAGAAGGGAAAAAGATTATTATTGATAGGAAAGAAAGGAAAAAGATTATTATTGATAGGATCCAAGCAAGATTGAACAGAAGACTGAGAAGGGAAAAAGATTATTATTGATAAGGATCAGAAGACAGAAGGGCAAAAGATTAATTGATAGGATCAAGATTGAACAGAAGACTGAGAAGGGGAAAAGATTATTATTGATAGGATCCAAGAAAGATTGAACAGAAGACTGAGAAGGGGAAAAATTATTATTGATAGGATCCAAGCAAGATTGAACAGAAGACTGAGAAGGGGGAAAATAGATTATTATTGAACAGGATCCAAGGAAAAAAGATTGATAGGATCAGAAGACTGAGAAGGGAAAAAGATTAAGATTATTGATAGGATCCAAGAAAGATTGAACAGAAGACTGAGAAGGGGAAAAAGATTATTATTGATAGGATCCAAGAAGATTGAACAGAAGACTGAGAAGGGGAAAAAGATTATTATTGATAGGATCCAAGAAAGATTGAACAGAAGACTGAGAAGGGGAAAAGAGATTATTGATAGGATCCAAGCAAGATTGAACAGAAGACTGAGAAGGGGAAAAGATTATTATTGATAGGATCCAAGAAAGATTGAACAGAAGACTGAGAAGGGGAAAAGATTATTATTGATAGGATCCAAGCAAGATTGAACAGAAGACTGAGAAGGGAAAAAGATTATTGATAGGATCCAAGGATTGAACAGAAGACTGAGAAGGGAAAAAGATTATTATTGATAGGATCCAAGAAAGATTGAACAGAAGACTGAGAAGGGGAAAAGATTATTATTGATAGGATCCAAGCAAGATTGAACAGAAGACTGAAGATTGGATCCAAGATTGAAGACTGAGAAGGAAAAAGATTATTATTGATAGGATCCAAGAAAGATTGAACAGAAGACCAGAAGGGGAAAAGATTATTATTGGATCCAGGATTGAATGAAGACTGAGAAAAAAAGATTATTATTGATAGAGAAGACTGAAGAGAAGACTGGAAAAGATTATTGATAGGATCCAAGAAGATTGAACAGAAGACTGAGAAGGGGAAAAAAGATTATTATTGATAGGATCCAAGAAAGATTGAACAGAAGACTGAGAAGGGCAAAGATTATTATTGATAGGATCTGAACAGAAGACTGAGAAGGGGAAAAGATTATTATTGATAGGATCCAAGAAAGATTGAACAGAAGACTGAGAAGGAAAAAGATTATTATTGATAGGATCCAAGCAAGATTGAACAGAAGACTGAGAAGGGAAAAGATTATTATTGATAGGATCCAAGAAGATTGAACAGAAGACTGAGAAGGGAAAAAGATTATTATTGATAGGATCCAAGCAAGATTGAACAGAAGACTGAGAAGGGGAAAAGATTATTATTGATAGGATCCAAGAAAGATTGAACAGAAGACTGAGAAGGGGAAAAAAGATTATTATTGATAGGATCCAAGCAAGATTGAACAGAAGACTGAGAAGGGAAAAAAGATTATTATTGATAGGATCCAAGAAAGATTGAACAGAAGACTGAGAAGGGGAAAAGATTATTATTGATAGGATCCAAGCAAGATTGAACAGAAGACTGAGAAGGGAAAAAGATTATTATTGATAGGATCCAAGAAAGATTGAACAGAAGACTGAGAAGGGCAAAAAGATTATTATTGATGATGATAGGATCCAAGCAAGATTGAACAGAAGACTGAGAAGGGAAAAAGATTATTATTGATAGGATCCAAGAAAGATTGAACAGAAGACTGAGAAGGGGAAAAGATTATTATTGATAGGATCCAAGCAAGATTGAACAGAAGACTGAGAAGGGGAAAAATTATTATTGATAGAAGGGGAAAAGAGAAGGGGAAAAAGATTATTATTGATAGGATCCAAGCAAGATTGAACAGAAGACTGAGAAGGGGAAAAGATTATTATTGATAGGATCCAAGAAAGATTGAACAGAAGACTGAGAAGGGGAAAAGATTATTATTGATAGGATCCAAGCAAGATTGAACAGAAGACTGAGAAGGGGAAAAGATTATTATTGATAGGATCCAAGCAAGATTGAACAGAAGACTGAGAAGGGAAAAAGATTATTATTGATAGGATCCAAGTGATTGAACAGAAGACTGAGAAAAAAGATTATTATAGGATCCAAGGATTGAACAGAAGACTGAGAAGGGCAAAAAGATTATTATTGATAGATCCAAACAAGATTGGACAAAGACTGAGAAGGGGAAAAGATTATTATTGATAGGATCCAAGTAAGATTGAACAGAAGACTGAGAAGGGAAAAAGATTATTATTGATAGGATCCAAGCAAGATTGAAACAGAAGACTGAGAAGGGGAAAAGATTATTGAGAAGACTGATAGGATCCAAGCAAGATTGAACAGAAGACTGAGAAGGGGAAAAATTATTATTGATAGGATCCAAGAAGATTGGAACAGAAGACTGAGAAGGAAAAGATTATTATTAGGATCCAAGAAAGATGAACAGAAGACTGAAGAAGGAAAAAAGATTATTATTGATAGGATCCAAGAAAGATTGAACAGAAGACTGAGAAGGGCAAAAGATTATTATTGATAGGATCCAAGCAAGATTGAACAGAAGACTGAGAAGGGAAAAAGATTATTATTGATAGGATCCAAGAAAGATTGAACAGAAGACTGAGAAGGGAAAAGATTATTATTGATAGGATCCAAGAAAGATTGAACAGAAGACTGAAGAAGGGGAAAAGATTATTATTGATAGGATCCAAGAAAGATTGAACAAAGACTGAGAAGGGAAAAAGATTATTATTGATAGGATCCAAGAAAGATTGAACAGAAGACTGAGAAGGGGAAAAGATTATTATTGATAGGATCCAAGCAAGATTGAACAGAAGACTGAGAAGGGAAAAGATTATTATTGATAGGATCCAAGAAAGATTGAACAGAAGACTAAGGGGAAAAAGATTATTATTGATAGGATCCATTGAACAGAAGACTGAGAAGGGCAAAAGATTATTGATAGGATCCAAGAAAAGATTGAACAGAAGACTGAGAAGGGGAAAAGATTATTATTGATAGGATCCAAGCAAGATTGAACAGAAGACTGAGAAGGGGAAAAAGATTATTATTGATAGGATCCAAGAAAGATTGAACAGAAGACTGAGAAGGGAAAAAGATTATTATTGATAGGATCCAAAAGATTGAAGCAAGATTGAACAGAAGACTGAGAAAAAAATTATTATTGATAGGAAAAAAGATTGAACAGAAGACTGAGAAGGGGAAAAAGATTGATAGGATCCAAGAAAGATTGAACAGAAGACTGAGAAGGGGAAAAAGATTATTATTGATAGGATCCAAGAAAGATTGAACAGAAGACTGAGAAGGGGAAAAGATTATTATTGATAGGATCCAAGAAAGATTGAACAGAAGACTGAGAAGGGGAAAAAGATTATTATTGATAGGATCCAAGCAAGATTGAACAGAAGACTGAGAAGGGAAAAAGATTATTATTGATAGGATCCAAGCAAGATTGAACAGAAGACTGAGAAGGGGAAAAAGATTATTATTGATAGGATCCAAGATTGAACAGAAGACTTTATTATTGAAGGATCAGAAGATTGAACAGAAGACTGAGAAGGGAAAAAGATTAATAGATCCAATTTATTATTGATAGGATCCAAGCAAAGATTGAAGGATCCAAGAAGACTGAGAAGGGAAAAAAAGATTATTATTGATAGGATCCAAGAAAGATTGAACAGAAGACTGAGAAGGGCAAAAGATTATTATTGATAGGATCCAAGCAAAGATTGAACAGAAGACTGAGAAGGGAAAAGATTATTATTGATAGGATCCAAGAAAGATTGAACAGAAGACTGAGAAGGGGAAAAGATTATTATTGATAGGATCCAAGCAAGATTGAACAGAAGACTGAGAAGGGGAAAAGATTATTATTGATAGGATCCAAGAAAGATTGAACAGAAGACTGAGAAGGGAAAAAAGATTATTATTGATAGGATCCAAGAAGATTGAACAGAAGACTGAGAAGGGGAAAAGATTATTATTGATAGGATCCAAGAAGATTGAAGAAGACAGAAGAAAAAGATTATTATTGATAGGATCCAAAGCAAGATTGAAGAGAAGACTAAGAAGGGGAAAAAAGATTATTATTGATAGGATCCAAGAAAGAAAAGAAGACTGAGAAGGGGAAAAGATTATTATTGATAGGATCCAAGAAAGATTGAACAGAAGACTGAGAAGGGGAAAAGATTATTATTGATAGGATCCAAGTAAGATTGAACAGAAGACTGAGAAGGGAAAAGATTATTATTGATAGGATCCAAGAAAGATTGAACAGAAGACTGAGAAGGGGAAAAGATTATTATTGATAGGATCCAAGAAAGATTGAACAGAAGACTGAGAAGGGGAAAAAAGATTATTATTGATAGGATCCAAGCAAGATTGAACAGAAGACTGAGAAGGGGAAAAAAGATTATTATTGATAGGATCCAAGAAAGATTGAACAGAAGACTGAGAAGGGCAAAAGATTATTATTGATAGGATCCAAGCAAGATTGAACAGAAGACTGAGAAGGGGGAAAAGATTATTATTGATAGGATCCAAGAAAGATTGAAGACTGAGAAGGGAAAAGATTATTATTGATAGGATCCATTGAACAGAAGACTGAGAAGGGGAAAAGATTATTATTGATAGGATTGAACCAAGCAAGATTGAACAGAAAGACTGAGAAGGGGAAAAAGATTATTATTGATAGGATCCAAGAAAGATTGAACAGAAGACTGAGAAGGGGAAAAGATTATTAGGATGATAGAACAGATCCAAGATTGAAATCCAGAAGACTGAGAAGGGGGAAAAAGATTATTATTGATAGGATCCAAGCAAGATTGAACAGAAGACTGAGAAGGGGAAAAAGATTATTATTGATAGGATCCAAGAAAGATTGAACAGAAGACTGAGAAGGGGAAAAAGATTATTATTGATAGGATCCAAAGATTGAACAGAAGACTGAGAAGGGAAAAAGATTATTAATAGGATCCAAGAAAGATTGAAGAAGACTGAGAAAAAAAGATTATTATTGATAGGATCCAAGCAAGATTGAACAGAAGACTGAGAAGGGGAAAAAGATTATTATTGATAGGATCCAAGAAAGATTGAACAGAAGACTGAGAAGGGATTATTGAAAAAGATTATTATTGATAGGATCCAAGAAAGATTGAACAGAAGACTGAGAAGGGGAAAAGATTATTATTGATAGGATCCAAGAAAGATTGAACAGAAGACTGAGAAGGGGAAAAGATTATTATTGATAGGATCCAAGATTGAACAGAAGACTGAGAAGGGGAAAAGATTATTATTGATAGGATCCAAGAAAGATTGAACAGAAGACTGAGAAGGGAAAGAAGATAGGATCCAAGAAAGATTGAGAAGACTGAGAAGGGGAAAAGATTATTATTGATAGGATCCAAGCAAGATTGAACAGAAGACTGAGAAGGGGAAAAAGATTATTATTGATAGGATCCAAGCAAGATTGAAAACAGAAGACTGAGAAGGGAAGACAAAAAAAGATTATTATTGATAGGATCCAAGCAAGATTGAACAGAAGACTGAGAAGGGAAAAAGATTATTGATAGGATCCAAGCAAGATTGGACAGAAGACTAAGAAGGGAAAAGATTATTATTGATAGGATCCAAGAAAGATTGGACAGAAGACTGAGAAGGGGAAAAGATTATTATTGATAGGATCCAAGCAAGATTGAACAGAAGACTGAGAAGGGGAAAAGATTATTATTGATAGGATCCAAGCAAGATTGAACAGAAGACTGAGAAGGGAAAAAGATTATTATTGATAGGATCCAAGCAAGATTGAACAGAAGACTGAGAAGGAAAAGATTATTATTGATAGGATCAAGAAGATTGAACAGAAGACTGAGAAGGGCAAAAGATTATTATTGATAGGATCCAACCAAGATTGAACAGAAGACTGAGAAGGGGAAAAGATTATTGAAAAAGATTGGACAGAAGACTGAGAAGGGGAAAAGATTATTATTGATAGGATCCAAGAAAGATTGAACAGAAGACTGAGAAGAAAAGATTATTATTGGATCCAAGGGAAAAGATTATTATTGATAGGATCCAATAAAGATTGAACAGAAGACTGAGAAGGAAAAGATTATTATTGATAGGATCCAAGGATTGGACAGAAGACTGAGAAGGGGAAAAGATTATTGATAGGATCCAAGAAAGATTGAACAGAAGACTGAGAAGGGGAAAAGATTATTATTGATAGGATCCAAGCAAGATTGAACAGAAGACTGAGAAGGGGAAAAAGATTATTATTGATAGGATCCAAGCAAGATTGAACAGAAGAAGAAGGGGAAAGATTATTATTGATAGGATCCAAGCAAGATTGAGAAGGGGAAAAAGATTATTATTGATAGGATCCAAGCAAGATTGAACAGAAGACTGAGAAGGGAAAAAGATTATTATTGATAGGATCCAAGCAAGATTGAACAGAAGACTGAGAAGGGGGAAAAGATTATTGATAGGATCCAAGCAAGATTGAACAGAAGACTGAGAAGGGGAAAAGATTATTATTGATAGGATCCAAGCAAAGATTGAGAAGGGAAAGATTATTGATAGGATCCAAGCAAGATTGAACAGAAGACTGAAGGAAGAGAAGGAAAAGATTATTATTGATAGATCCAAGGATTGAACAGAAGACTGAGAAGGGAAAAAGATTATTATTGATAGGATCCAAGCAAGATTGAACAGAAGACTGAGAAGGGGAAAAAGATTATTATTGATAGGATCCAAGCAAGATTGAACAGAAGACTGAGAAGGGGGAAAAAGATTATTGATAGATCCAGGATTGGACAGAAGAAGAAGGGGAAAAGATTATTAACAGAAGATTGGACAGAAGATGAGAAGGGGAAAAGATTATTATTGATAGGATCCAAGCAAGATTGGACAGAAGACTGAGAAGGGAAAAGATTATTATTGATAGGATCCAAGCAAGATTGAACAGAAGACTGAGAAGGGGAAAAAGATTATTATTGATAGGATCCAAGCAAGATTGAACAGAAGACTGAGAAGGGGAAAAAGATTATTATTGATAGGATCCAAGAAAGATTGAACAGAAGACTGAGAAGGGCAAAAAGATTATTATTGATAGGATCCAAGCAAGATTGAACAGAAGACTGAGAAGGGGAAAAAGATTATTATTGATAGGATCCAAGCAAGATTGAACAGAAGACTGAGAAGGGGAAAGATTGGATAGATCCAGAAAGACTGAGAAGGGAAAAAAGATTATTATTGATAGGATCCAAAGCAAGATTGAACAGAAGACTGAGAAGGGGAAAAAGATTATTATTGATAGGATCCAAGGAACAGAAGACTGAGAAGGGAAAAAGATTATTATTGATAGGATCCAAGAAAGATTGAACAGAAGACTGAGAAGGGGAAAAGATTATTATTGATAGGATCCAAGGATCCAAGACAAGAAGGGGGAAAAGATTATTATTGATAGGATCCAAGCAAGAAGAGAAGGGGAAAAGATTATTATTGATAGGATCCAAGAAAGATTGAACAGAAGGGAAGGGGAAAAGATTATTATTGATAGGATCCAAGCAAGATTGAACAGAAGACTGAGAAGGGGAAAAATTATTATTGATAGGATCCAAGCAAGATTGAACAGAAGACTGAGAAGGGGAAAAAGATTATTATTGATAGGATCCAAGCAAGATTGAACAGAAGACTAGAAGGGAAAAAAGATTATTATTGATAGGATCCAAGAAAGATTGAACAGAAGACTGAGAAGGGGAAAAGATTATTATTGATAGGATCCAAGCAAGATTGAACAGAAGACTGAGAAGGGGAAAAAGATTATTATTGATAGGATCCAAGCAAGATTGGACAGAAGACTGAGAAGGGGAAAAAGATTATTATTGATAGGATCCAAGCAAGATTGGACAGAAGACTAAGAAGGGGAAAAAGATTATTATTGATAGGATCCAAGAAAGATTGGAGAGAAGACTGAGAAGGGGAAAAAGATTATTATTGATAGGATCCAAGCAAGATTGAACAGAAGACTGAGAAGGGGAAAAAGATTATTATTGATAGGATCCAAGCAAGATTGGACAAAGACTTGATAGGAGAAGACTTGAGAAGGGGAAAAAGATTATTATTGATAGGATCCAAGCAAGATTGAACAGAAGACTGAAGAAGGGGAAAAAGATGAGGATCCAAGAAAGATTGGAGAAGACTAAGAAGGGAAAAAGATTATTATTGATAGGATCCAAGAAAGATTGATACCAGAAGATTGAGAAGGGAGAAAAAGATTATTATTGATAGGATCCAAGCAAGATTGGACGGAAGACTAAGAAGGGAAAAAGATTATTATTGATAGGATCCAAGAAAGATTGGACGGAAGACTAAGAAGGGAAAAGATTATTGATTGATCCAAGGATCCAAAAGATTGAAGGATCCAGAAGAAGACTGAGAAGGGAAAAAAGATTATTGATAGGATCCAAAAGATTAACAGAAGACTTTATTGATAGGATCCAATAAAGTTTGGAGAGAAGACTGAGAAGGGGAAAAAGATTATTATTGATAGGATCCAATAAAGTTTGGAGAGAAGACTGAGAAGGGGAAAAAGATTATTATTGATAGGATCCAAGCAAGATTGAACAGAAGACTGAGAAGGGGAAAAAGATTATTATTGATAGGATCCAAGCAAGATTGGACAGAAGACTGAGAAGGGGAAAAAGCAAAATATAAGCTTGGAAGAAGTACAATGTAGTAAGTATTAATTCTATATAACATCATGAAATACATTAAGAAACACAAAATTATGCTGTACCTTAACTTTATAGACTTTGGAAAGGCGTTTGGCTCTATAGACTGGGAAAGCTATTGGAAAAGTCTTGCTAGTTATGGAGTGCCTCAAAAGATCATTAACAGTGTGAAAGCATTTTACAGTGACTTCAGGTGCATTGTCATCAACAAAGTTGCATACAGTGATTAGTTTGACATCAAAGCTGGAATCAAGCAGAGATGTAACATGTCAGACTTATTGTTCCTAATCATGATAAACTGGATCATAAAGCAAACTGTCAAGGAAATGATACAGGCACATCCAGTGACAGGTTCATTTCAAAGCTTGACAAACTCTGTCATAGATAATGTTATCAAAATGTCAACACATGCAAACATAAACTGAGAGATTATAAGGGTAATTTAAGCATGTTGGGCTGAAGATCAACACAGAAATATCATGTAAATTAATAGAGTGGCAAAGTCCAGGGTAGTTTTTGCTTGGTTGAAGCAGGTGGGACAGGTGATTAGCACCAAGATCAGGTTTTAGAAGACCTTGGTCATCCCCAACCTATTATATGGTTGCAAAACCTGGAAAATGAATTGGGGAGATGACAAGCAATGACCTATTTCATAACAATTAGCTTAAGAAGGATCCTGAAGATTAGTGACAAGACATGTGTAAATAGCAGAACTGCTCTAGTATGCTTCTGAAGAATCCCTTATTGTTAAGAAGCAGTAAATTGATGGAAATCCATCAAGTAATTTGTATTAAGCTTGCAAAATTAAATTAGTGAATACTATAATAAAGAATAAAAATCTAGAATTATATTGATAAATAATACATGATACGGATAAAAACCTAGTCTTGTTGAATCTATCTCATCAATGGAAAGGAAAAGCTAGTATCAAACCAGAATTTAAAATAAAGATTTCCTTAAAATATCTTTTACATACAAAATAATGCTCCTAGATTACTCATGCCATCAAAAATGAGGGATTATTTTGTTCGGTCCTTTCTATTTTTAGGTTTTCATATGTGAACCTTTAAATATAGTTTTACACAATTATATTAATGTAATAACTCTTGGGGGATCAGTTTATTTCTTAATAATGATAGAAAGCAGATCCTTCATTTTATGTTCAGCATAATCTTATAAAATTAAGAGAATATTTTGTTAAGTCTTCACTATTAACTTTTCTTTGCATGTAAGTCTATATTTTTTCAATTTTTTTTTTTTTTTGCAGAATTGTTTTTTTTCGCTGACTCTTCTCTTTTTAAACATATTCTGTCTGCTACTGTCAAAATAGAGTTACCCAATGTTGTCATTGTAAGGAAAATTATCTCTTACAAAAAAAAAAAAAAGTAATACACTTTGATATTGTATTATATTTTCCCTTCCTAAATAAAGTCCATTTCAAGGTAACTTTAATTGACTTTATACTATGTTAGATTTATTATGAAGGTCATTGTTTTTATAATTTGGTATTAACCAAGAAATATTATCTTACTTATTATAAAATGCAGATTGTGTGTGATTGTGTGTGTGTGTCTGTAATGTTTATATATTGGATCGGATTTCCTACATTTTTCAACCGATTTCAACAAAACTTCACAGGACTACATAAAATTACCTTGTGGTGGTTCTAACAGCGCCAAAAATGTGAAAAATATAATTGTTTTTGCACAAAATCAATTTGAAAACATGATTAAGAGACATTGTGAAAATGGAAGGGGGACAACTCACATTGGGTTGTTTGTGTGTGTGGGTTCCTTTAAATATGGGAGTGGATTTCCTATATTTTTCAGCCAATAAAACAAACCTTCACTTTTTTTATTTTTTTGGCAGGTAGTGTTTCTTATTCTCTTGCACACATTTTTCTTTATTTTTAACATTCAGAATGCTTTAAAAATTCTATTTACAAGACAATTATTTATAATAAAATTCTATTCAATTGGGAGACTCATAACAATTGAAAACAATGTTTTTGTTTGAGTTTGGGGTTTGACCAATTCGTAAAAAAAAAAAAAAAAAACTAATTAATTACATGCGTGTCCGTCAAACTTAAACAATGATCTAACGATCTCTACTGATTGTACGTGCTTTACAAACATCGGATAAATTCTTTATCTTTTAGGAAAGATAATGAAATCTAAACATACACAAGTCCTAACTAAAATAATAACCGAACGGAAACTACTTTAAATACACATGGTTCCAATTTTTTTACTGTATTCAATAAGTAAAAATCATAAATTGTAAAAGATTATTATTACAGAAAGGCTACTAAATGAATAAGATTTGTTAGATCATAATAAATAAACCCAAATAAAGTTAATATTTTTTGTATTAGAAACGAGTGGAAAATATATTCAAATCAGAATTCTAATTATGAATCACCACAAGCAAAATATGCAATTTTTTTTACTGTATTCAATAAATAAAAATCATAAATTGTAAAACTAAAAGATTACCGAAAAGCTACCAATATTTTTCAACCGATTTCAACAAAACTTCACTTTTTTTTTGGCATGTAGTGTTTCTTATTGTCTTGCACACTTTTTTCTTTATTTTTACATTCAGAATGCTTTAAAAATTCCATTTACAAGACAATTGTTTATAAAATTATTCTATTCAATCGGGAGACTCATAACAATTGAAAACAATGTTTTTGTTTGAGTTTGGGTTTGACCAATTCGTAAAAAAGCAAAAAACTAATTAAGACATGCGTGTCCGTCAACCTTAAACAATAATCTTTGTCAATTTTATTTTTCAGTCTTTATGATGGTGGATACTTGATCTATCTCTTACTGTTATATCCCCGGGCAATGCCGGGCTCTACTGCTAGTAGCAAATAAACTTCAGGGCATAATAACTTTTTTAATTAGAAATATTTACAACTTATTTGGTAGCTTTTTTAAAGGATAACATTTGTGTAATTAAAGAAAGGAATCTTGTTTCATCTAACCACTTTTGATCATACGGAAGAAAGTTTTAAATTCATAACTTACTTTTAGCCAATTTACCATTATAGGATATTTTATTCATAAAATTATTTGTTGTACAGATCTATATTTCTTTAAAATTTTGTGCAAAAAAAAAAAAAAAATGAATTAAATTTTCTGTTGAATGTTTATGAAAGATTCATCTGTTAATAAGAAAGCTAATTTAGTAGAAATGCTTTTTAATTTTAAGAAATTACTTTTATTTTGTTATATGAAAGGTGGAAACAAAATTACATGAAAAGGTATCTTAATAGAAATAGATAGGTTAACCTATTGTCCAGTTAACACTGCGCTTCCTCATCTTTTAAATAGGATTAAAGCTTTATCCTTTGTTTCCTGTTTAGAATGGGGGGGTGGGGGTCTGGTTCCCTCTTCTGAGGAATTAAGAACACCTTTCTTGACTTTATATCACTAGCAAGTGATTACAATACTACATATTGAGAGTATTAGGTTGGCAGTTTTCTGACTGGTAGCAAAGAGCCCAAACTGGCACTTAGAGAGGCTGACTCTGGTCAATAGTTGCATAATATTGGAGTTCTTGCAGGCCCATTTTGCACATGGATAGGTGTACCTGCAAGCAGTACCACATAGTATTGCTAACTGGAAGTCTTTGCCACTTTCTGGCCAGCTTGCATTGCCTTAGATGATGAACTGTGACTATTATTATTGGTCTTTTTCATCCTAAAAGTATTTCCTATAACTACAATAATTAATAAAAATAAAGTAAACCAATTTGCAAAAAGCAATTCAACATTTTTTCTCCATCATTTATGATATCCATACCAATTTCTGTAGTGTAGAATCTTTTCTGGCATACTAGCACTTTGTAAAACTAACTAAAACTCCTCAATCTCTACTACTGAATTCTTTGTTCCTGGCTATCATCCTCTATCAAAATGATTCTAGGTTGTATATGCATGGCCTTGGCATCTGTGTCTGGGAAAATATCCCAATAGAAAGGGAATTGTCTCATCTTGAGATTGTTTTTATGTGTTTCTGACTTTTGCAATTAACCTTTTACCACACTAATTTCTTTCTAGAATTTTTCCCCTGCCACAGTATTTTTTGAAGGCGTAAAAACATGAGCACCTACTGTTTTAAAATTGTTATAACTTTCTTTGTATTGTGTGCATAGATTTTATTTTTTGTATACTAATAAAAGAATGGATGAGTAATATTTTGATGTAATGCATTACATTTTGCATGCATGTTTTGATGTTGAAAACAAAAAAATTGAAACACAAAAGAAAAAACAAATACATTACCAATTTAACATACTTTAACTTTTATTACTCCTTGTGGAGTTCTGGAGTGCAATAAGAAGCAAAATGGCTAAGGAGGCTTTCATTTCATCAAAAGTGACATCCTTCCATGTGTATACATATGAGTAGACACCAGCATTTGTTTGCTTTCTTTCACCTGACTAGCATATTTAATTGTCTAATTGACAAATAAAGGTATTATTTCATTGTTTATAAATAGACAAAATAATTCACTTTCAGAAAGGTACATCCATGGCACCAGTAGCTTCCATAAAATTAGTCAGCCATGGATGATAGCAGCTTCTCATCATCTAGTAGTCATCATTGCTTTCATCCAAGTCACTAGCATGTTATCATTTCAGACCATGTCACCATCAATATCCACTTGAATACAGCCTTCAAAATCATCTTCAGAGTCTGAATCAAATAAAAACTCCTCAATAAAGACTTTGTTGCTGCAGCCATTTTTGTTTACAAAAACATCACAAAAAATTAACATAGGTTCCATTGATGAGTGTTGTTTAGAGTGTAGAAGGATTCAAAATGGCATCAGAAAACAAAAGTTTAGCCTTGTTCCAAAGCAATAGTAGGTTATTTCCAGTTTCAAATACTGGAAAAATGTTTATTTATAGCAACCGTCTTGAAGCAACAGCATGTGCCCAGGGCTGCAAAGGGAGAGAATTCTACAGTGACAATTTAAGGCTAAACTCATTATCACTTCTTCCTTTCTTGTTCCCCTTCTCAGGACTGTAGCATGTTAGAGTACCAGACAGCATAGAAATGGCTCTCCCAACATCCGCAAATATCTTTGGTGACTTCAGTCCTATTCATGTCAAGTGGTATCATCACTAATACCAATGATCTTGCCTGTATCCTTACCTCCCCTCCAGACTTGTGCTTTGCAACAACTTGTAGTATCTGTAGATATTTATTTCCACTAATTTATTAGGCAAAACCCTCTATTAACAAGACATTTTATTACTAATGCACAGATTTGGATTCATTTCAGAATTTTTCTGTTACACCTCTAAGAGGGAAATTTTTTAATCTTCTCATTGAAAATTGTGGGGGTGAAAGCTGGTATTGATGCTTTTGTGTCATTGTGGAAATACTATGTGAAACTGCAATCTTCTTTGTTTCACTCCTACCTGTTCAGTCACTATAGCTCACAGGAATTACTTCTGGCTATACCAACATGATAGTGCAGATCATAGCAGATGTCTCTTTGTATCCACTTGTAATAATTGTAAGCATGTCCTCAACAACAATAAGTTGCTGATAGAATGAGACAGTGTATAGCCTCAATCTCTCCTCTCTTCAATCAATATGATGTGTTATCACTACTGAATGTTTTACTTGTAATTTGACTCTTGACTCCGATTTTTCACCTAGAACCAAGTCTCTATTGTATGATTTACATACAACTGTATTCAGTTTCTATCATCTCCCAATTAGATTCCCACAAGCATATCCCTGTAATTGTACTAAGGAAATGTGCTCTGTTTTCTAAACTGCAACAAATGCCTTACAGCTTCTCTAATGAACCTTGTGATTCCTCAAATTATTGACTTTAGTCTTTTTACCAATTTCTGGCAAAGTACTAGTGGCTTTAATCAACTGAATTGGTTAAGTATCTCACCTCACCTTGTCAAACAATATGGCTTTCACTTCTCTATGTCAACTATTATTACTAAAAGAATCTATCAAGCTTTAGATAAGAATGGCACAGCTTGGGCTATGTCTTTAGATACGTCAAAGGCATTTGACAGGGTTTGGTATGTTGGTCTTCTTCACAAGCTGAAGAGCTATAGCTTCTGACTGAATTTTTGACTTGATTTAATCTTTAACAAACTGTGATGAAAATAGTGTTGAATGTCCATTTTCCTAGGTCCTTTCACAATGTTTAGGGATTACCCAGGGCTCTATCCTTAGACTGACTTTGATTCTTATCTACATAATAACCTTCCTGATAACAGTTTCCAAATGCAATTATTTATTCCTGCCTTAATAGTAAGTCTTACAAGTTCAACAAAAACTGACAGCTGATTTTGAAAATGGCCTTCAATCTTGCTCAGCAAGAAATGGCTTGTACATTTTAATGCCCTCAAAAGAGAACCATTTTTCTTCAATCAGCATGGCTGATGCTAACTTCCATTGCACCTTCTTTTCCAGACATGAAGTGGAATGATTATATTCAATCAATTACTAGGTCTGCTGCTAGGAAAGTTGGTTCCATGTTGTGCCAGACAAGTTTTGTTGCCAGAAACCATCTTGCATGTTTATAAATCTCCCATTTGTTTCTGAATTGAATATTGCTACCATATCTGGTCTGGTGTTCATGCTGTGTCTCAAGATTCATGACAAAATCCAATGAATGGTCTATAATGTTATTGGTCTTGACCTGGCATCTCAACTTCAACTTCCCTGTGCCTTTTCTATAAACATTTTCATTGCAATTGATCTAAGCTTTCTTCCTTAGTATCAACTGCATGAATTTAAGCAGCGTTATTAGATTGACAACTAGTTCTTATTTTACTAAGTTATTTTCTAATAGTTTATTTTCTTTTATCACCTGTGACTCTTCCAGATTTTTGCTCTCCTGGCAACTACAATATTAATTGTCATCTTTTGTCCTCCTGTTTTTACTTTTTATTGTCCTTTCTCCTAACATTTTCTTTCACTCCTGGTAACCCCCTTGCATCTTAGTGGCATTATCACTTGCTTGGGTGTGAAATCATTAAAATTTTTTTTTAACAAATCTGAATACATAGCAATAAAGGCAAACCAGCAAAATTAAATTTATGAATAATACTTGACACGCAAAATAAAGGTGTATCCTGTTTCAGCTTACATTTGTAAATAGTTTTTTTGTTTTTAGTTAAGGATTAATAAATGAGAGATATTACATACCTAGCTGGACTATCTTTGATGACTCTTCTTTCCTCATTCACTCATAAATCTGTTTTTGAGATTTATTATTTATTATCACTGATTTTATCATTCATAAAACAATTCAGAATTCCAAAATACTTTGGACATCAAATGATAAAATTCATGTCTGCCAATTCAACATATGGTAGTGACACTTAACTCTTTTTCCCTGTATAATATGCATATAGGAAAGGAAACTAAAAAGCTTAAAATTATTAAGAAATTAATAGGTACAGATAGTGTAATGGATATTGGCACAGAAAGAATTGGTGAACAAAGTTCAAATTCCGGGCTACTCTGTTGCATTCACTGTCATACTAATACTCTTGGGAAAGATGAGCACCTCCTACCACAAGACAAGGGTTAAATAGTAGGGTAGACTGCCCTCTAACTTTGGTTAAAAACCAATCTTAAGAAACCAAGACAGAAGGGAACTACTCAATTATATTCCCAAGCTATGGCAATTTGCATATAAAGAAATAGAATGGGTAGAGAGACATGATCACTTACATCTTCAAGGAACATGGCCTTAAAAGAGGAAGGGAGAAAAATATAGATGTACAGGATTGATAGAATGGGCCAATTTTGCAAAGGCCAGAAGTACTAAATTATGAAATTTTATTATTTTAGATTATTTTAATAGTAGCCCTAACAAATAAGAAAATTTAAAGGTAGTGGGCTTTCAAATACAGTTCAATTTGGATTTGGTAGTCCTGTATGTGCATATTATGTATGTAACTGGTTAAAAAAAACAAACAAAAAAACAAAAACAAAAACAAAAACAAAACAAAAAAAAAAAACAACCCCGTAACATTTATAGTTATTTCCTTCCATTAAACAGAACTAATTATGAAATTAATGCAGTTACTATAATCTAAAATAGGTGTGACCAAATTTGTGTATGTGGAATATTGCATTATGAATTTTTAACTAATTTTTTCAACTTAAATGTCATTTGTTTTTATCCAACTTCCAGATTATCATCCCACAGAAGCTTATTTCTAATTGATACAGCTCACCAATGATTGTGGAAAGATATGAAAGTTGCAATAAAAAGTAAAGAAATAATAAAAAATTAATGACAATATTTTATGGAAAATTCATGAACTAAAAAATTTAATTTGTAATAAAAAGAAAAAAAAAAAAACTGAATGACAAAATTTGATAACGACTTATTTAAAAAGTCATGGGAATAGTAGAAGAGATGTTCTCAATGTGCCCATATCTTTTAATATGTCCTAATTAAGATCCAACATTAATCAATTAGGTATTCTTTAGAAAAAACAGCTATGACAAGTGAATAATCTTGCAAACCCTTAATGAGATAGGAGTTATGTGTGTATTGCGTAATAAGAGAAAAAATATGCAATGAGTAATAATAAAAAACTGGTTTACATTCTATTTGCCACAAGGAAAGGATCCGACAAAAGACTATCTTAAAATATTGTATAAAGTAAACTCCTGTCCAAAAGTCATTAATCATAATGGAGATTGTATAAAACTGTCCAGATTATTACTAAATTAAAATGGTTGATATTCATCTTTTGCAAAGATTTGGTCACTTTACATTGGATTATTGTAAAGTTACTAAATGTGAAAGTCAGAAATCAAAATCTGAAGATGGGGGAGGGGGGGGTTGTGCTGGTGGGAAAATCCTATAATTTTACTAGTTTTGCAATGGCACGATAAATACATCATTAAATGGATAAATTACATAATTGGTGGATATTACCATTTTTATCAAAATCTTAGTTATATTGATCACTTGTGTTTAATCTTGATTTTTAGAAGATCTCATATGCTAATTTCCTTAGCATAAATGGCAGATATTTTTATGCAATTCTTTGCAAGCCAACTAATTTCAAAGTATTAAACTTAACACATAATAAAAAAAAAAAAAAAAATTACCAACTTGCTCTTTGATATTATTCTAAGTTATTCAAAGCTTTCAAAATTGATTTATTCACAAAATGCACCAGATACCATAGCTTATTTACATTTGATAACAAATACAAAGTATTTTGATTTAAAATAAAGGGAACAATATTTAGGCTTCATTTACATTGTCTATTTGCATTCAACAAAGTGAAAATTATGATTAGTATAAATGTTATACTTAACAGCGTAGAGGGGCAGATTTTACTTAAATATGCCAAATAGCAATCATTTTAATAACAAACAAACAAAAAAAAAAAAAAAAAAAAACTTTTGGAAATCCTGGTGATAAGAACAAATTCATAAAGAGGCTTCTTAAAACAGAAATAAGCAGTTTAGTGGATTTTATAAATTTTATTTTATTTTATTTTTTTTTTTTTTTTAACAATCTGAATTTGGACAGGCAATTAAATTTTTTTTTTTTTTTTATTAATATCCTTGTTTAAATTACTCGTATGCAAAAGAAATTTAAAAACTGAAAATTTCACATTGTACATCAAGAATAATTACTAATCTAAACAATTTTTGGAATGTTAGCCTTTCTCTAAGCTTTGTTTATACATATATCTTAACTTTTATATGAAAGAAAAATGCTAGATTTAGCAGAATAAAGGCAATTTCTATTCAATTAGCAAACAATGTAAAAATCATGAAAATAATTTACACACAAAACTTAAACAAAGTATGACTAACATTAAATTTAGCTTTAATTGTTTCACACACTACTAACTGAAAAGGTTTGCATGAGTGTATTTTGAATTAATGTTTACATCAGCACTGACATAAACTTGTCTGTTTGCAAGTAAATGTCCTGGTCAAATGAAAAGTATATAGAAAGCCTAGGAATAGAACTCTTCACAAGCAGCACTTGTGATATATATATATAGGCAACAAGCCCAGATTGTTATTTTTTAAGTTTATTTTTATTATAGCAACATGCAAGACGAAGAAAAAAAAAATTGTGTGTGTGTGTGTAATTATATATATATATATATATCTTTTGCTTTGTTTTTCAAGGTTAAAGTGAAAAAAATTTATGTATTACTATCTTAAAGCAGAAAAATTGCATTGTTTTCAAGGCCATGTACTTTCATCCAATATATGCCAGATTTATAAGTACCACCCCTATAACAAGGAGTATTCCCCCTCCACTTGAGAAACAAAAAGCCTTTAAACATAAGTATAAAATTAATTTATCTACTTATGTACCACAGGCAACATCGGAAGAGTTTGTTTCAGCCTTGACAGGACAAAGGAAGAAAAAAATATCAAGGAATAGGAATAATATAACAAGGGAAACAAAAAAATAGGCTTATTATATTTTATTTACATTTTCTGTATGTATAGTTGTAATTTTTTTTTTAAATTTTTTTTTTTTAATCATTTTTTTTAATTTTTTTTAAAATTTTTTGTTGCCAAATAAATTTGCAGTTTGCAAAGCAAGTACTGTTTTAACATGTGATGAACAACAGTAGAGATTAGAAACCAGTGGGAGTTCCTTGCCACAGCTTTCTTTCTCCTCAATTTCTAACTTTAGATCAAATTTTAAAGATTTTTCTAAGTTTTATCGTTGTTTTATTTATCTTTTAAAAACAATTTTACCAGAATTATTAAATAGGCAATTTAAGAATCAAATCCCACTACATAAACCTTATATTTTTATTGTCATAAACTAATTTAAATATTTTTTCAACCTGTACTTTACAAGTTTAAACCTTCCCATCTTGTATATAATTGTTATTGTGGTTAACTGAATGCTTACACTTCCCAATATTTGTTTTTGTGGTTTTATAATTTTTTTTTTTTCTTTTTAATTTATTAATTTGTTTTTTTCAAAAGAACAAAAAAGCAGTTTGGTTGTTTCCTTATACCTTATAAAGTTTAACAATTAAATAATCCCAAATTTACCATCTTGAAAGTTTTAGTTTAATAATAGTTTATAGTAAAAGTTTTCTTTATTAGGACTGGATGGGGGGCAAAAGAATAGAAATTTTGAAGAAATTAGGTTAAATAAGTAGAGAAATAAACATTACCAAATTTGGCTTGTGTTGTTCATAAAGAAAGGGCAAGTTTAAGAGCTGGTAGGGGAATGGAGAATTTTTAAATTAAAGTGTGAAAAGTAAACAAATTAGAATAGGGTTGGGAAAGATAGACCAATATTTTTCCTACATTGAGCTACTATTACCAAATGCTTGTATGGTAGCACCTGTAGTCAAGTCTCAGATTCCTTATGAGCAAGGCAGTGGGTTTAAGCCAAACAAATACTTCCCATACATTAATATATTCAAATTGTTAGTATGCTTTATGTACAGTAACTTTTATTTTCTGGAGTCATTAAAGAGGATGAGGAGGAGAGGCAGAAGTAGAATCAGAAGTAAAAGATTAAAAAAAAAAAAAAATTTTTTTCTTATTTAATTTTTCCATTTTTTTTTTTTCTCTTTTTACAAATTGACAAAAAATTTTTTCGGGAGGGGGGAGTCTTTGTTGTTTCCATTTTTCTTTGTAGATAATATTACGGCTGACAATTCGCCAACATTAACACATGTACATAGTTTGTGCATGTTTTTTTTTCTTTCTTTGTAAGTGGTATAATTGTCCATTTCTTCTTCAACATTTTAACAGCAAAGCGTGAATCTTTTCCCTAATAATTCTTGTGTCCATGTTTAAATCCTATTTGAACTTGACCTCAACTATCATCATTACAATTCTGCAACCAAGTAAAGAACTGAACAACTTGTTTTAAAGCAACACCTTTGCCTTCTTGTTCTGCAGGATCATCACTCTTCTCCCATTTAATGAATGCCTCCTCCGAAATTACTTCTTCATCAAACAGGAAGTTAAAGATACTCTTTAAGACACCTGAAATCACAAAAAAAAAATAAAAAAAAATAAAAATAAAATAAAATAAAAAATCCTATGGTAAAAATCACATACACAAAAAATTTCACAAATCTGAATTCTATAAAGATAAAAATGTAGAGGATATAACACTTTACAAAAAGAAAATAACTTATGCAATTCATTAATTTTGGAATATTACCTAAAATTTACATTTGCCTTTATCCCATCTTGAAATAATTAACATGCATTTCATATTGCTTGAAAACAATTCTCCATGTTTTTCAGTTGAGGAATTATACACCCATTTGAGAAATTTCACCAAATATTAGTTCTATTTATACAACAAATTTAATACTGAACTTCAAGAGTTTTAAATAGATAATTATATCAAAACTGATACCAAAATTGGTACATTGATATATAAAATTATTTTACTGTTAAAAATTAGAAATACTGCGAATGATTCAGAAAAAAAAGTTCTATGACTATATGAAAACTAAATAGAATGTCCTCTAAACTTCTTTAAATAAAAGTAAAAAATATACAAGTTTCAAATACAAATAAGTATTTCCTGAGATAAGCATACTGTTTAAGCATTTTCAATTTTTGAAAGAATGGGCAGAGTGAAATATAATTCAGCTTGCAGTTGCAAAGTTTAAAGAAACTACTGAATTATAAAAACATTTATAAACCAATGACTTATGAATATATATTTATTATAAATATATATTACTGAATTTGACTATTTAATTATAAATACCAAATTTATTAAATGGAATATATATTTTATCATTTGTCATATTCAAACCCTTTCAATTCTTTAAAATTTACCAGTAAGGAAAAATTTATTTACTTTGGGGATGTTCCAGTTTGTGATCTAAGGCTTGTAAAGCATACAAAGCTTGTAGCTGGAGAGTTTGGTTGCATAAATACTTTTGTAGTAATTTACATCTTTCTTTAAATAGTTCTTGTTCTACTTTGGCTGTTGACTCCTGATCTGCAAAGAGAAAAAAAATCTTGTTAGTTTTAGTAAAGAGTATATATGTAAGGTCAAGTCATTCTTTAAGTGTTACTTACTATGCAACCTAGTACTACTTGTCACAGTTGGGTTATTGTTCACAGAGTAGCTGGCCATGGCCAAAACAATGAAGACTTTGGCACAGTTTGACCTGTGTAACGAATGCAGTCACATGTGTTTGACTAGGAAAAAACAAAAAAAAAAACAAAAAAAAAAAAACAAAAACAGAAGCCATTAGAACATTTCTACTAGCAGGTGTGGAAAAGAATATGCCTCGGTTGGTGGACTAAAATGTCATGAATGTTCATCAAACTGCTATTGGAACATGCTGCAAGAGCCACTGAATGCTGCAACATCTGCACAAGATGATCAAAAAAGTTGCAGCCATCATACAGAGTTATGGATTATGCAGGTGGTGTAAGATTTAGCAACGTTGAATGAAGAATTAGCAAGTCAAGTGAATTCTGGTCAAGTATATTACATTTACTTTTGTGCAAATACCCTTGGCATGATTCCATCTCTTCAAGCTATGGATTAAATAGCTAGACCAACACTGCTCCTTAGTCTTAGTACCCAAAAGGACATCTATGAATTAAAAAAAAAAAAAAAAAAAATCTAAGGAGGGTTGTTTGGAGACTCTGGCAAACTGTGCACCAATTCTGTTATCAGTTCTTCAAAAAGGTTAGGCCCTCAAATGTAATCAATGGAGAATCCTAACACACACACACACACAGCCATTGGTTGATGATGGTCACTAAAGCATACAAACATTTTGGAACTACCAATCAAGCTACCAAAGTGGAAATAGAGATGTATGGAGTAATATCCAGTTGTTGAGATGTGAATTGGGGTTGGATCAGTCCTGATTGTGTCAACTGAGGAAGAGGGTCCTGACGTGCTTCTAGTTTCATGTGACTAAACAAAATAATAATCTGGTAATAGTATAATTTGAAGAGTTTCCTCCCCACCTCCTACCTGAGATGGCACTTAAGCATACTGCTGTCATCAAGGCTCTGATGAATGGGGATTGCTTTGTCATTTCTTCGGGCACATTAACCTGAATAATTAAAAAAAAAAAAAAAAAAAAATTAAAACTGATCCTTAATATATATATATATATATATATATATATATATATATATAAGAAGTAGTGAACCAAAATGTATATAGATAAAAAAAATATTTTTTTTACATCAATCCAATCAAAGATTTCTTCATTTTTGGCCTTTGGTGTCAGCAGTAAATTGAGCTCCTCTTTTATTCTTGCTATGGAAATTTTCTCTGGATTTGGTTGTGGCGCATCATCACTGAGAGTAAATTCTAATTTCTGTGAGGAATGAAGAAAAAAAAAAAAAATTTTTATGAAAGAAAGTATATAAGAAATGTATTAAGAAAATTTGGCAAATGCATTCTACTCTTTATCAATTAAATTTTGTACATCTAAAAAAAAAAAAAAAAAAAAAAAAAACCTACTTTTTATGTTAATTTTCATATGCAAATCGACAAAACCTATTCCAATTTAAAAGTTACCTTTTCTTTGATGAACTTATCTACTTCCTCTTTCTTCATGAAATCTGACCATTGCAGTCCAGATGACCTCCATAATTCACCAACTTTCCTATGACCCTGAAGAGATGAGGAAGACATTAATAATTTAGTAAAAGCAAAGTTCTTCAATTGTCAAGAGAATTTGAAAACAATCAATGATTATTATTATTATTATTATACAAGCAAACATTTTTAAGGAGTAACTTTAAAATCATAACTAATTCCAATATATTAGATTGCTAAGCATCACTTAAAATTTTTAACTTATAATTCCATTTTCTTTATAGTACATATATCCTGTTTCTGAATGAAAAGAATTTCCTGTTTTGAAATAATGAATACATCAAAAAGTTGTTAAACCAAAGTTCAGTTGTAGACCAATTGAAATAATTATCAATATCAAAATTGAACATTTTCTATTTAAACATAAAATGTTTTTGAAACAAATTGGAGATGGTTAATTAAAAAGTGGATGCAAAATTAACTCTCACCAACCATACTAAACATTAGTCTCAATCCAAAGATTATGATAGTAGAGATTGGAATGTAGTTTCCTATAAGCTCCTTTCATAGGATTTGAACAATTTCTGCTTCCAAATTTCTTTTTCATAAAACAAGAATTGAATATACTCACTAAATATAACTTCTCATTTAATCAAGTCTTTAGAGAAAATTCTATTAAATGGAGAAAAATATTGAAAGACTACAAAGGCTTCTAATTACAAAAGTGCTGGGAATATCCATTTATGAAAATGTTCGGAAAAAAGAAAATGTTAAAAGATAATGGAACAAAAGGATAAATGTCTTAAATAAAGTTAATGACAAAACTGATGGAAGGAATTATTTTATTAAGTTCCCTTAGTAAAGCCATCTAATTCAAATTAATTTTGAAAAGAAAGATTTACTCAACTCACCAATTGGTGGCTAGCATTATGCAATATTTCAGCAACTAATATTTTTGCTTTGTTTGAAGCTCTAAGAGGCTCACAGGCCTTTTTGAGGAAATTCAATGGAACACTTTCATCCTGAACCATCAGGCCAATTAGCTCACCAAGGTATTCCCATATCATTGGAATATCAATTTCCATATCCTCAGCAGACTCAAGAATTTCATTTAATCTGTATGAAAAAAAAAAAAAAAAAAAAAAAAAAAAAAAACTCCAATTTTTATTTCATCCAGATGGAAGATTATATATACACAAAGAGAGAGAGAGAGGGAGAGACACGGAAACACAGAGAAACAAAAAGAAAGATTATTTACCCTTTCAAATAAACTTCAACATCAATAATATTCCCTTTAACTAAATTGTGTAGCAATTGTCCTGTTTGTCTCCTTGAGACTGCAGAACGTTCCAGAACATATTCCAAAGCTTTAGACACAAAGCAGTGTAGATTGGGCTGACTTTTAATTTCTGTTACACATTCTGTAGCTTCCTAAAAAGAAAATGATGGTGTTAATAGTCATAAAATTTGTCATAAAAAACAAAGCTCCATAATAATCTAAAGAAATAAGCATAAAATTTATCTATTTTTTTCCCCATAATGCATTATATATATATATAAAAAAAAACTAACTTGAATATCAGTCAAATGTAAGTATTCATCCATTATGGCTATAGTTTTATTCTTCATTTCCGTTTCTGAGAGTTCTTTTATAGCTGGTACTTGTGACTCAGTTGCTTCTTCTTTACCAGGCCGTACATCTCTGGACCGACTGCTTTCTCGACTGGGCCCTCTTGAAGGAGGAGTAGCCCTACCACTGCTGCTATGCACATTTCTGAAAAGTTCAAAGAGGTAAAATTTAACAGTTTAGAAATTTATAAATATACAAAAGTATAACCAGTTTTTGAAGTTTCCAAATAGAACTTAATGAAAGTATAAGAAATTTGTGTTTGCCTCCCATACCTTGAAGGCCCAAGTATTCTTTCTTTATCTTTATCTCCTTCCTGGGAAGAGCGTGATGGCATTTTACCTCTGGAACTGTTGCTAGGAGTTGAAGATTGAAGTGATCTAGCCATAACATCTCCACGAGCAGGACTGACACCACCCCGACCATACACACGTCCACGGCTTTCTTCTGTTGGCCCACTTAATGCAGAGAATCTACAGTATAATATAAAGTTTTAAATAATCTACAAAGGAAAGAATTCAATCAAGTACATAAATTTGTCATACTTAAACATTTGCAGAACAATTGACTGAATGAATTATTTTACATAAAGCAATTTAGCCAATAATTAAGCTATATTAAGAAAATTTTTTCACCTGTTACCAGGAGTCCGTTCAGATTCTTG
The DNA here is from genome assembly GCA_903632075.3 of Acanthosepion pharaonis. NCBI lineage: Eukaryota > Metazoa > Mollusca > Cephalopoda > Sepiida > Sepiidae > Acanthosepion > Acanthosepion pharaonis. The sequence goes on along the minus strand of CAHIKZ030002756.1, from coordinate 65,334 downwards.
AGAACCCTTAAGGCCACCGCTGCTACCACGTGCCCAATTACCACCACCTGGCCCAAGCTGCACACTATTATCAATCTTTTGCTAAAAAGGAAGAGTAAATTATTCTTTAATAAGAGAATGTGTTGCATGTGTGTACATGGGATGGAGGAGAGAAGAAATGAAAGATAAAATAACACCTTTAGGAATTCAGATAAAGTTACCTTAGGTAAACGAAATTTCATTAGATCTAACTGAGGCCGCATTTGCTTAGATGATACTGTATTCCAACCATCATCTCCTCCAACAGCACCACCCATAGATCCACGCTGACCTTGGTTACCTAAGATTAAAAGAAAATACATTAGATTCTCACTATTAAGACTAAAATTCATATTTTATAAAACTCAACTAATACTCGTCTTACAGAGAAAAGTAAGTTGTAATAGAAATTCTCTTCTATAAAATTTATGCATAAACAACATTTTCAGCAAGACAACGTTTTTTTAAAAGTTGTTTTTGCCATTAAGTCCACTTGAATTTCCTAATCAGGATAAAAGTTACTTTGAGCTGACCATGCCATGAGAGAAATATTAATTTTTCTAGATAACTTTGAAAGTATTTAGAATTGTAAAATAGTTCGACAGGAAATTGTTGACTTTGCATTTGGAGTGGCAATGCATAAATTCTTGGTGCTATAGGTATTCTTAGAATTAATAAAGAATTCCAGAAACAATAACAGCGTAAAAGTATTGTTGATGTAACAGGACAGTGGCCTTGATTAAGTCATAATGTGACACTATTTGACACTGGTAAATGGAAAGAAAGAACGAGGTTAATGGTCAAGAAGGGTTAATGAATATAATGACAGCCAAGAAGAAGGCTACAATAATGTATGAAATATCATTTAGTGACTTCAGGTATTGAGAGAGTTGAGAATTCTAAGTGAAGGAGTGAAAATACTAAGTGCCCATAGTTGCTTAGTTTGCACCACAAAATCTTTCACTGTGAAAAATCTGTCTCTACAAACTGAAGGAATCTCAACACCCACAAATGTGTAACACTGCTGTTAATTTTCTCAATATCTCGAGAAAATTGGTAGAAATCAATTAGTGATTGTAACTTTTTAACGGCCTGTAGTATTAAACTGTTGATGTTTTTACAACAGCATTTACTTTTTGCTATGAACCACCAGAATGACCAGGGATTCTTTAATAATATTAAACAACGAGACAGCTGCATCCAGAGACCAGTGAAAATAAGCTGAAGAAAACAATCATGCCTGCAACACATTACATCTCAATTGGTAACATCTTGCTGTTAATTTTGGCACCACAATCATAGTTGTACATTGAGCCATTTAATAAAATATCTTGTCCCATTGCCATTAGCCCTATCAAAATTCCAAAGGAGAATACTGAGTGCATCTTCTTTGAGATAGATGCATGGAGCTTTTTTTTTTCTTTCTTCAATTAAATACAAAAAAGTTATTTACATATTTTCCAATTAAGATACGATTAAAACCTTGTGTATTTAAATCATTTTGTAATGTTTTTTTATTAAATTCAACAACAAACTATTAATTTTAATAATTTTGTAATATTTGTATAAGAATTTTTTGGTCAATTAAATATAAAAAAGCTGTTTTATTTACATCTTTTCCAAATAAAGTATCAAAATATGGTATATTTAAATAATTCTGAATTCAAAAAATATTCAACATTTTACTCATTTGACTAATTTTTAAATGTTTATTTTAATTATAATAAAAGTTTATTCAGAAAATTTACTATTTTTTCACTTGTTTAAATAATTTGGCACATTTTAAAGAAAATCTAATTAAAGAGATTATTTTGATTTATTTAGATAATCCCATAAAATTTTCTGGCTCCACTTGACTAATTTGTTATGTAAGATAACAATAATGATTATTATGAACACAGCAGGAAACAACATTGTTGGGCCTAAAATTATAGGTTTCTTTAAAAAGATCCACTGAATGAAGAGGGTGGGGTGTTAAAAAAGAAAAGAAAAAAAGACAATTACATTTAAGTTTTCTTTAAATGTAAACACTGATATTTTCTGTTTACTTACTACTGACTTTTGGACAATGCAGATATAAATTCTATCTAAATACAATGAAATGGAAAAAAGAACTAAGAAAAATATTGCCTATATATAGCAATTTTATTTAAGAAAAATAAACAAATGAAATATTAAAGTAGATACTAGAATATTCCACCTTTTTAAACAGGTATACATCACTAATTTAACTTTCAATTCATCTTAGCAACAAGATTTGAAAAAAATTAAAATTCCAAGTTATCAGAATGGTTTATCAAAACTAATGTGTACAAGTACAAAATATTACCAGTTAACTTAACATAAAACTGACAAAAATAAAATATATTAGAGAAATTGAGCTACAATTAAAAATATAAGGCTACAGCAAAATTTACACACACACACAAAAAATCTAGCACAAAATTTCAAATTATTTTTCAGTTAAATGAATGCACAAGAGTAAAAACTACAAAATGGCACTGAAGACCTTGGCTGAGAATTCTTTTCAAATATTTGAGAAAAATTTACACGTATCAACTCAAGCTGAACACCAAATTGCATTTTGTTTGAAAATGTCTTGTCTCATTGATAAAACTTTTACAAGAATAATAAGCCAAGATCTCTCACCTCTGTCACTAGCACTACATTACCTCCACTTCTATGGTGGGAACTTCTTTGCATGGCAGCTGCATGATCTAACATAATTTTCTTTTCTTTCTCTTCTTGAGCTGCTTCAGCATGAATTTGTTCAATTGTTTTAGGGTTGTTTTCAGCATGTCTGGGCACCCATTTGT
>CAHIKZ030002756.1:0-60000 GCA_903632075.3 Acanthosepion pharaonis | reverse complement strand
TTTTTAAACTCCGATATAAATAAGCCATTTCTTTTTTTAAGTATTGTTTACCTATAGAAATTTTAAACAATAAAAATATCACAAGAACCTTCCAAAAATCAGGTAATTGAGTTTTCATAAGTTTTATGAGTTTATGAAAAGAGCAATTTTTTATGAAGCATCTTTGAAAATAATTTATTTTAATCCAATGATATATACTAATTTTATAAAATCTATCACATGAATACTAAAAATATTTACACTGTTATAAAGAAAAATCAAAAGTGATAGAAAATATGCCCCAAATCTGAAAATAAAACAATAAATCTAATGTTTTTTATCTGATTATTATTATTATTATAAAACCAATATTTTAGTTTCATTTTCATGTGCTTAAAATCGTTCAATTTTCTTTTAAAACTTTTTCGTAAAACCATTTCTAAATAAGTACAAACAATTTTATTGAATTATACATACTATTTATTTTTGAGTGTCATAAGTTATAGTATAAACATGTTTTATAAGAAAACAGTCTTTCAAAATTTAATATATATATAAAAAAAAAAACATTCACACCACTTAAATGGAAGTAAAATTTAAATAAAAAGAAAAGAGAAGATACCTTTTCAAACAAGAGATCAATGACAACTTTTAATTTATTTTCTGTGTCAATTTGTATTTCACGTATCTGGGCAAGTAAAACATGGAATTTCTGAGGAGTCAACTTGTTAAGAATACTCCTAACTTTACGGTTTATCTGAAAAATAAAAAGTATCAACCAGTGAGCAGTGGGAAAAGTTTTAAGGGGGGGGGGGTTGGAAGAAGAAGAAGAAAAAAAAGCCAATAGAGTGCTTGTAACAAAAAATATCCTGGATAATAAATCTAAGAATGAAAGAACAATTCAAAGTGAAATTATTTATAATTAAGCCTCTTTTTATTTTATTTTTTTTTTAAATAACTTGAATTGCTTTTGTAAGAAATCTTTTCCACTATAGAATAAAGATTTGAAAGGAACAGGATAAAAAAATAAATAAAAAAAAATGCAAAATTTGATACAGTATTATTATTCACCTCATCCTCCGACTCTTTTGAAATTTTGTAAGATGGTTTCCAGGCATTTTCACATCTGTTTAATGACACATCTGTTGATATGCATAAGGTTGTAATCTTCTTTACTTCTTTTCTTCCACTGCCTTGTTGACTCCCCCTCTTTGTCATGCTACCACTGCTACTAGGCTGTCAAACAAAATGACAAAATTTTAATATACAATTAACTTTTCATCAAGAAAACAAATCATTGTAAAATAGTTTTTGTTTTAAAACAGACTTACTGAAACTTAGTGAAAAGGATTAAAAAAAAAATAGTCTAAGATTAAAAATGCAATTAACATTTTACAATTACTTATAATTTATCCTATTTTTACTCAATATTTATTTTACCTTATTAGAAATGGCATGCAGGAGAGAATTAGTCATACTGATGAAACCCTACTGATACAATAATTCAAGACAATATTCTTGTAAGTAATCTAGAAACATCTGAAGCAAGAAAAGTCATTTACTGTTTTATAGATAAAAAAAAAAAAAAAAAAAAAAAGTTCCTACACATACCCCTTTTGAAGACTTCACATAACCTGGAGTGAAGTCATAGGTACTTTGTATTCCAGTTTTTTCATAGGCTCTTGTTGATTCTTGAGTGTGTGGCTATATATAAATACAATATGTATACACATATGATAAACATTAACAATGTTATGACTTCCCAAGAAAAAATAATATTCTAAATGGTTTGACAAAGTTTAAATTATTCCGATTTGAGAATGTATATTTTAAAAATGTAGATATGTAGAGAATTTAGCTGCATACAAATCTCAAAGCTCTTAATTTTTGCATAGGTAATAATCATGTTAGCAAAATTCAAAATGTCATTTCAATTTACAATAAACTTCATTTTTATATTTTTTTTTTTTTACCCGTTTCATTCAGAAATCCACTTCTGTATATATGCATATATGCAAAATATTTTATTTACAGCAGGCTTGTTTAAATGCATTTGATTCCTTTTCAATAGCTACATATAGCATGACAAAGTTAATTTTCCAAACATAATTTAAGTAAAAAAAAGAATTAAATGAACTTATGTTAATATTGACTCAACTGACATGTAGTTGTGTTGGATAATAACATAACTATTTAAATTCACTGCACAAAAATTATGATGTTAGTACATTTAGAAAATGTTCACTTTTAAAATTTTATTTAGCAGTAAATGATCACAGGTAAGATGCAAAACATTTTTTTTTTTATTTAATAAACACTATGGTTTCATAAAACATACCTTAAACAAACTAGATTAAATGATTTCAATAAATATAGGGTTAGATCTCGAATAGGCATTACCTTTGAAATCATTTGATTTCATGCAATTTTCAAGGTTTACCAACCATATTTAAGCTATATTTTACTGAAATTTAAATAATTTCTTTTTCATTTTGTAAGATAATTTATCTTACAAGTTGAAAAAGAAATTATTTAAATTTAAAATTTAAAATATTAATTTAAAAGATGAAAATTTTCTTGGTTGGGTGTTGTAAAAATTCTTGTATCTGGGTTCATCTTTTCTGTGATTTATCCCCATTTGTCTTTAGTAATTGAACATATGTATACAAATTGAACCAGGGATAATCCAATTTCAAGATAAACTTTTTGAAAATAACCCATTTCACCTTACTTTCATCAGCTGACAATTTGCTTTTCAACACGCTACATGCCTATATGAAATGTATAAAGAATATTTGCAAATTTTGATTTCAAAATAGATGCCAGTGCCACAAAAGGATAAGCAAACTGCAAAAAACGTTTTATATGTAATGAGGGAGGGGACACCAAGATTTAACTTAATACCAAAAATTCCCCTTTGTGATCCCTACCCCTAATGATACACAACCAAGCATGACTTGGGGGAAAAAAAAAAAAAGAAGTTATACCATTAATTTAAATAATCTAATCTAGTTTAAGGTATATTTTAGGAAGCCAAAATAGTCAGCAATTATGTTTACTTACCATTAAACAAAAAACCTAAATCTGCTAACTGCATAACTTTTGCCAGAGATGTAAAAAAAAAAATTTTTTTGCTATTCAATTAATTTCAAATAAAATAAATTATTAGGGGGTACCAATTTTCCAGAATCACAAATCTCAGAATCTGGTTCTTAACATACTTTTCATTATTAAATGATGAATTAATCATTTGGCCTTCTGTCAAAGTATCTTTAATTTTTCAAAACTATATGTACAATTTTGTTATTAAAGTTTTAATTTTATTCCACACTCTTAAAAAAAAAAAAAAATTAACAGAACGTTGCACATTAGTTTTTTATAATAAAGGTAGTAACCAATTTTCTAAAAAAAAAAAAAAAGTTTGCACTATGTCTATTTTTAAATATTTATGTAATTTTCAAAGACACTAAAAAGCTTTGTAGTAAGTGGACAAGAAGTAATAAATAAATCAGATAATGGGTATTGGCATAGAAATTGGAACAAGTAGACATTTCACATAAGTTAGGTGGGATGGTGTTGCTTTCATTAAAGAACTTTATAAAAGAATTCATTCACAAGCACTTTCAGTTGACATTCCCTTCGTAGACATTTGACTTTCACAAATTTTGCAGCATTCTAGACACCTTGTATCTATATTTATTTATTAAACTTGAATTGTTCCCATTTTTGACTTGAACTACTAATTTCTACACCAACACTTGTTACCAGATTTGTTTATCCTCCCATGTCCACATTAGCAATCATTGCAATTTATCAAATTCAGTATCCTATTATAAAAAGCAAATTACTTCCTGTGCCAGTGGCAATCAAATAGAATTCAAGGTTTAATGCAGTCAAATATCTCATCACATGTGCAATTTTACAAAGAATTTTGGAATTAGATGATGGCAAAGTATGTCAGTGTTACAAGTAGCATTGCTGGTACACAAGCCATTGTTTGCTGCCAGTATGTGAAGTGTGTCAAAGAAAAAATATTCACATTCCACACCACAGGAGAGACTGCCAGGATATCTGACACTTTGTTTTTTTGTAAGTATTTTCATTTTAGTTTTATACCCATCACCCAACTGGAATTTCTCACTCAATTTGAATTTATTTGTTTTAATTTTTATTAAAAAATATATTTCTTTATAGGTCATAAAACTTGAAATTTTGTTTTTGCATTCAGTTTTAATTATATTATTGCAATTAAGTATAATAAAAAAAAATTTTTTTTTTTTTTTTTTACCCAAGAATGAAAATTTGAAATGGAAGGAAAAAAAAAAAAAAAGTCTCCACCCCAAGTTATTGCTACATTAAGTAAAATATTGGATATAAAAAAAAATAAAACATTAAAGTTATCTTTTACAAAAAAATTGAAAAGGTAGATAAAAAAAACAAAAAAACAAAAAACAAAAAATATTGATACCTTTGTTAAAATCACATCAGGTAAATCTGGCAATCCACTTGGCTTAGACAAAGACTCATTAGAAAACTGCAACTCAAGTAAGAAGTCTCTGTCATACTGCTTCTTGCCTTCAGGATTGAGAGGACTCCATTGGTCTGGAAAATTAGCATATAATAGTTCATAAATTTTTCAAAATTAAAATAAAATTACATTTTAAACTGATACATCATTAAAACACTATACTTTAATATAAATGAAATAGTTTTGTTCTAGTAGTTTTTCACTTCATCGGTATGATAAAATTTAAATTATTACTCACTGATCTTTGTCATAAAAACTAAGATGTGATTAAAAAAAGAAAAAAAAAAAGAAAAAAAAAAAAATCATAAAAATGCTTTTTCCAGCTATTCCTTTTTAGATTTCATTTAGAATAAAAGTGAAGTTATATAAAGATTCTTTTCCAAACATTAACCAAAATAATTGGAATTTCATTACCTAACTATAATCTCACAATGAAAAGAATTTCAATATAAATCCATATATAAACTGTAATGTACATCCAGATATTAACACTTTTCAGAACATACAAGATACTACTATAATCCTAGGTACATGGCCAGAGAGTCATATTAATCCCAAGCAGAGCATGCATATAAGCAGAAGTGCCAATCAATATATAAATCTTGTCAATTCATATGCAATTTGTTTAGTATAAGAAATTTGACACGTCTTATATTTTTATTGCAGTATCTTGTTTGTAAATCCACCTCTGTATTTGTTATCTGACTGAATGCTAGCATTTCAAGTATAGACAATACTGTTGGATCTTCCATGAACTAGAATATCTTAAATGGTATACTTTTTTTTTTTTTTTAAATAGTGGCTACAAGATTGTGTTGGATCAAACTATAGACAAGAAGAGGAAGTAAGATTTTTAACAAATAGATGTCATAAGGGAAGTATATTTACCTTCAACAGAGAATGTAACAAGGAGATCAAACTAGAAATTTGGGTTGACCAGAAAGTTCATGCCAATTTTTAAGGAAAATTAAAACTAAACAAATATATACCATTAAATATTTATTCAACTAAATATAAACCAATTTGGTGCACAACCATTCTCCATTTTTCCTTCAACTTAGATTCCATCTTCCTAAAATTTCAGTGGCTTCTCAGCAAAGAAGATTTGCCTTTTTTTTTCTTTTAATTTTTTTTATGTCATCCAAAGAATTGAAATTTTTATTTTTGAGATTATTTTGGAAGGACCTGAATAAATGAAAACCCAAAGGAGTAATATCTGGTAAATATGGTGGGTGGGGTAACACATCTCAGCCAAGCTGCAACAATTTTTGCCAGGTTGCCAAAGAAATGTGAGGTGTGGCATTGTCCTGATGGAAAACAACACCTTTCCTGTTCACCAATTCTGGCATTTTTCTTGAATTGCTGCCTTTAATTTGTCCAGTTGCAAGTAGAACTTTTCAGAATAAATTGACTGGTTACTTGGCAGAGGATTCCTTTCTAATTCCATCAGATATACATGACTTTCTTACGATGAACATTATCCATTTTTCATCACCCATCACAATTTGCTTAAAAAGGATAAATTTTTATCGTGTTTATACAGCAAATCACAGATGAAATGCAACCCAAGATTCTTTTCACTCAGATCATGTGGTACCTAAACATTGTAGCAATTTGAGTACCCAAGTGTCACTAAGTGCTCATGGATGGTGGATTTTGATAAATTTAGTGTTTCTGCCAATTCACACATTATGTGAGTTATTGTCAATGTCTTGATTGGGTAGTCATCTGTAGTGTGTGTATGTATATATGGAGGTTTGCCTGAGTGTTCTTTATCAATAAGAATACAATCACCAACTCTAAATTTAGTGAACCACTTCAGTACAGTTCTGTCAGCTATATCACCTTCACTATACTTCACTAATGTGTTGGAACATTAACTAAAAATTGTCATGAACTTTCTGGACAACCCAATATTTACTAAATTTAATCTTGCACAAAACCCAAAGGGAAAGACACCAATGACAATCAAAAGTAACAAATTATCTATCCTACAAAATTAGTATTAATTATTGCAGCTCTGTAACTGACGAACAATTTTCCAACAAAATTAATGCAACTGCTTTAAATTTAAGTTTTAAATTTCAAAAGGTGCTACACATACTGAGAAGTTAAACTTAGATTTGAATAGAAGTAGGATAACATGTCTTTAGTTATTTAGGACAGTTTAAAGACTGCACAATTAACATTCATTATATAAGAATTAGCTCCAAAACTTAATAAAAACACTTACTTTATGAGAGTTAAGATTCAGGATAATTCAAAATATTGTTTCATATGCAAACTTGATTAAACTAAATGATTATAGCATTTTTACAATGGAGCTTTCTCTTAGAACACTGTAATTCAAAATTTAGTCATAATGGTCAACTAATTTTTTTAGAGTACTGTCAGTACACTTGCCAGATAAATTTTATGTTTCAAATAAGTCCAGAATATTTTCATAACTCAGTAATTAAAACTTACTTACCCTCTTTATATCTATATTTAAGTATAGTTTCTTCACCTTCATCAATATTTTCTTCTTCATCTTCATTATTCTTAGCCTCATTCTTTTCATTTTCATTTGCTACAATTTTATCTTCAATTTTTATTTCTACTTTAGTAATGTCTTCTTCATCTTCAACAGGTTTTTCCTCTTTACTTTCCACAACCTTTACCACATCATTAGGTGAAGCACATTGTTCTTCCCTATCTTGCTCTTTTAGTTCCTGTACAGAAGACTACAAAATAAAATGAAGGAAAGTATACAAGTAGTAGATGGGTGCTGAAATCTTTTTGGCTTTACCAAGAAGTGCTTAATGATACAAATTTTATTTCCACTTCTGTGCCTTTTTTCCTTTGTTTAAAGAATGCCAGCAATTAGGTATAACAGTTTCAAAAGCATTACATTATAATCATGTAGTAAATTAGTTTAGGACAATATTTATTCAATTAAAGCCTCTGATCAATAGCAGAATGAAATGCATATATAAAATCATTATTTAGTTCAAAATTGTGATTTAATATGAAGTTTTTAAAAATTTGCAGATAATTAGGAGGACAGAATTAAATATTTACCTCAGAATCTTTTAGTGTTTCATTTTCCAATTCTTCTTTACTTTTTCCTTTTTTAACAATTTCTTCCTTTTTCTTTTTGGGTTTGTCTTTCTTTAGATCTTTAGCTGTAAAATTTAAACAAAAATTTATTAAGAAAAACTTGCAGAAATCAGTTAATTTCTCTAGCAAATGAATCTGATAAACTCACCAGTATAATCTTCATTAATTTTTGAGCCTTCCAATAGTGATGACACTCTGGCAGAATCTTTATCATCAGTTACTGGTTTCTGTTCAGCTTCAATTTCTACTTTCATACTTTTACTTTCTGCAGACTTTTCAGGCACTGCAGTTTGAGATACGGGTGGTGAAGATGGAGGAGAAGAAATTTCCTTTTTAAGGTCAAGTGTTTGTTGTATTTTAGCATCTGTATTATTTTTCTCTACACTGGTATCAGACTTTGAACATGTCGGGAGTAATGTAGTTTCTGCATGGTCATCAGATTCTGTGACTATTTCAACAGGTGGTGATGAGGGTTTCTTCTGTGTTTGCTGAGTCACTTGTGCAGGTTGTGTTACTTGACTTGAAACTGGAGATTGTGGAGTAATTTGCTGTTGTGATGCTTGAAGCAAGGATTGCTGCTGCTGTGAGGGCAGTTGTTGTAAAGGAGCCTGTGAAATTTGCAAAGGAGCAGTTTGTGAAACCTGCTGAGATTGTTGCTGTGGGGCCACAGGAGTTACTGGTGAAATTGGCTGAGGAGGAGCCAATTGCGGAGGTGGCTGAGAAACAACTTGTTGCAAGGGTTGCTGAGAGGTAACTTGAGAAACCTGAAGTAATGTTTGTGTCAAGATTAAAGGCTGTGATGTTGGTGCCGCAGCAACAGGCTGTGAAGATTGAGGTGCCACTACTTGCTGTGCTGTCTGTGTTGGTGGTACCACCTGTGATGCTATCAATGGAGGTACTGCTTGTGTGGCCACTTGAGAAGCTTGTGAAGCACCAGGTGGTGCTGGAGTAGGTGCTATCTGAGGAGACTTATTTTGTACTGGAGAAGATGGCCGAGTAGATAGAGGTGATTCCTGTAGAGAAAGTGGAGATGATAAAGTGTGGGACTGTACTGCCATCAAGTCTTGATTCTGTGATGTACCACTTGGGAATACCATACAGCTAGTGTCTTTCAGGTTTTGTACAGAGCCAGGGATGCTTCCAATAGTTGATGGTGGACTCTTGCTAGGTTGTCGTCTCTGGGGTTGGGGCTGTGATTGAGGCGTCACTGGGCGTGGAGAGATATGTGAAATCTGAGCTTGAGAAAGACCTGGTTGTGGTGGTGGTGGTGGTGGTGGTGGTGCTGGCTGTTGCTGGACTGAAGCCAGTTGATGTACCTGGGTTTGGGTGTGTGGCACTTGAGCAGCTGGTGCAACAGCTGGAAGGGACTGAATTTGTTGGGTTAGTTGAACTTGCTGATGTGGTTGTTGTTGAACTGTAGGTGGAACGCTTTGAACTTGCTGCATTGATAATTGATACGGAAGACACATTGGGTCTTGCAACTGATTTTGTGGCCCTGGCTTTAATGTTGCAGCCACCTGTGCAGCAAATTGAGCTCGCATATCGCTAGTCATTTGACTACCCTAAAATGAGAAAATTAAATAATTATAATTACCTAAAAGTCATTTTAGAAGGAACACTGAAGTACAGTTAGAGTTTACAGAGCAATGCATAATCAAGAATTAGTTTTACCCTCTCAATAAATGTGTGTGTGTGTGCATATGTGCACATACACACATTAGAGATGTGCAGTTTAACCGAAAAACCAACTTTTTCGGTTTCATCTTCACTGTGAAACTGCAACAATTTTTTTTTACGAAACCAAATGATTTCAGTTTTGTTTTTATACCACTACTTAGTGATCATATCCAAAGAAACATTATTGAAAAAGACATTCAGATGTTAAAAAAATTAAATTTTATCAACATTTATACCATTATTGTAAGAGGAAAAGAAAAATTGTTTACAAAAGAAATGAAGAAAAAAAAAAAAAAAAAGGAAATACAACATGATGTCTGAAATCTGTTTCAGAAAAAAAAAAAAAAAAAAGTTTGTGGTAAGATTAAGTTAACAAAATAATGAGTAAAAATAAAAATAGTTGCCAGTTTCATCTTAATGTTAAATTTTATGAAGTCGGATTTTTTGTAAGGGTTTCCTAGTAAGCCAGTGAGTACACCAATCATGAAAAAGTTATTGTAAACAAGAAAAATGAAGATTTTTTTTTTTTTTTTAGATAAATTTTTTTTTTTTTTTTAATCTAGGGAAAGCACCTAAATTAGATATTTAGAATTAAAATAGTTCTTACTTTCACTTTTAAAATTTGTATATTTCCAGATATGCAAGTCTCTAGTGTAAAATTAAAAATGTTATTTTTCTTAAACCCTCAGTAAAAATTTTTTTAGCCATTATAGTTCAGTGGGTGTTCTGTCTACAAAATTCTTCTAAACAAGAAAAATTAATTCATTTTATTTTTACAAATATCTTTATGGTTTTATCTAGCAAATACATTTAAGTAAGATTAGATTAAAATAGTTTTTAATTTCAGTTTTAAAATGTGTCTCTAAAAACAAACAAGTGATATTTGTAGATTTGGAAATCTACACATTCTAAAAATGAAATTAAAGGATTTTAATTATCTGTGTATTTGCTAGATAAACAAATTTATTTATGTGAAAAAATAACACATTGATTTTCCTTGTTTAGAAGAGCCCCAATAACAGTTGACTGGTGTAGCAGAAAAGAATTGACATATTTTTAAAAACATGAGGGGTTTCATTTTTTTGGTTTTTTAAACTAATTTCTGGAGAACTATATCATTTTCTCATATTTTTGCAAAAAATGGAACTCACCAGTATTGCATTTAACACACTTCTGTGCAACTCTTTTTGTGCAATGTAGCAGTGAAATTCCCAGGAGCCATTTGTTTACTTCAGACAACATAGATCCTGTGCCCAATCAGCTGCAAACAGCCCAGTGAAACTATAATTGCACACCAAAACAAGTACTCATATATATATATATATATATATATATATATATATATATATCTATCATATTGAGGTAGCAGATCATTTTTCAAACGTATTGTTAACAGACAACAAATGTCTATTAGAACAGTTTGTGATCAAACAGACATTCATTGTCTTCTATTTAAATGTTTGAAATCTCCATTTAAGAGCGAGATGGGATATGGAAAAGGTTTTGGCACAGTTCATTCCTTAAATATCAGAATGTGAATGTAGTCATTTCTAATAATTCCTTGTATACAGTGAAAATCTATAGAGTAGGGCTGAAAATTTCTTTGCTTAAACAGGCAGGCACAAATGTTTGAGAGCAGAGGTACAAACACATCTGTTCATATGTGGAGAAAGTTGGCTGAATTGAGAACTTCAGTAAGTGTCAAGTTTTATTATTAAACCCAAATGTTTTAATAAAATTTGCATTAACCAATAAATGACAGTAAAATTTTCAGGATATACTTATATTCATACATATCACATTAAATTCATCTTCTATTTTATTTGAAATATATAAATTTGGTGGTGTTAGATCTCCTGCAACTATAGCTGATGATCATATTGTAAAGAAATATACGAGAGGATACTTATGTTTCAGAAGTATAAATATTGGGAATAACAATGATGTCCAACACATTTGGGAAATATTTAAAGAACAATAAGCAAATATTTGAGGATGACAATTTTTCAAAATTAAGACAAAGGTAAAGATTGGCTAAAAATATGAAAGCATAAAAAATTATTACCTTTACATAAACATCACAAAGAGAAACATACAATTTTGGCCTTTAAAGAAGGACATGAAAACCAATTTCTCTTTTTTAATTTTTAGTGATAAATGTAGAGTTACATTGGCTATGGTAGAGATTTTGTTCTTCATGGGAATAGCATAACAGTAGGAATGTGGAGTAATATTTCAGGCTAATATTATAGGTTCTTTCCAAGCTAATCATGGTATTTGATGCAAAGAATATTTTAATTTCTTAGATAAGAATGTTTATAAAGGACATAAACCACCAGGGGTTTCAAGCTAGAACATGTACATTCAAAACAATGTTTTTTTTTTGTTTTGTTTTTTTAAAAAAACATTTGCTACTGCCCATTTGGCTAATTAAAACCTGAATATATTCAAGAAAATGAGATGCTTATTTTATAATTTTTGAAGGAATTCACTTCCACAGTTAGAGAAGAAATGAACATCTTCCTGATTGTAGTTTAAGGTGTCTTTTAATTGAGTGCATAATTTCAAGAATATTGATAAAGATTGGTCACAGTGATTTTGTGAAACAAAGTAACATGTAAAATTTAGTTTTGGGGAAGAAAAAAAATATTTTGCATTTTTGGCTGTTTGAAGCAAAATACCATTTTAACTTACTGTAAAAATTAATTCATTGAATATACAACATACAAATTACATATTTAGAAAGATTATTTTATTTTCTTTCCAGCTGTACGAATATTTTTAAGATTAGACCAGAAATACACGAGATATTGTGAGTTGAATGGACTAAGTTGCAAATTTATTATTCTCAAACATAATTAATATTGACTAGAAATGCTATTACACAAGAAATTGAATGGCTTCCTTACAAAGCAAAAATACTAAATTAAAACTAAAAAAAAAAACGAATTGAAAACCATGGCATCAAGGGGAGGGGATTTAAAAAAAAAAATAAAAAAAAATAAATAAATACAGAAACTAACTGCCAAACTAACCAATTCTAAAATAAAGTAAATTTAAAAGAATATTAAATATCCACGAACTTGCAAAAAAAAAAAAAAAAAAAAAAAAAAAAAAAAAAAAAAAAAAAAAAAAAAAAAAAAAAAAAAAAAATATAAACATTGATGAAAAAAGATGCAAGGTACCTATGATATGGAGGTACCTAATTAAATACAATTATTTCACAAAAGTTTAATATTTACTTATTCAAATATTTGAGGGTGTGTGTCCAGCTACAACATAAATATACAAACAATCAGCCTATTAGTCTGTTGAGCAGTTTGTCTGTATATACACTCAGTATCACCTTAAAGAGCAGTCATTTGTGTGCATGTGTATTATTGACTTAATATTTTCTGGCCATCTTATGGAAAATATTTTTTTAATTCAATCTTTAAAAAAATAAATAGACTCTTTTTTTGTATCTGTAACTAACATAAAAAAGTAAATAAGTTTTATTAAAGTAAAAAACTATAGCAAACCTTAGTTTTTCGAAAATTAATTTAAATAAAATATAGTTAAGTTTGTAAAACAAATATTCAACACAACTAATGTTGGCTGTGAGTCATGTCTGTCTTTCCTAATTTTTATTTAAGTAAAGTTTCTCTTTTCTTTTCAAATACAAATATAACTTGAAATTTAAATTACTTTTCAAAATTAAATTCTCAATGTATCTTGCTTGCTTTCACTTTCAAAATAGAATTCATCTAGAGAGAAATGTTTTCTAATATTTAAAAGTAAAACTTAACTTGAAAAAAATCTAAATTCCCCCTCAAAATAAATAGTAAATTATTTTTTGAAGAAGTAAAGCTTGCTATAGTTTTTGCTTGAGAAAAAGAAAAGAAAGATTAAATTAAATGTTTCAATATATCTTAAGTTTATTTACTTTTTTTTTTTATTAGTAATAATAGGTACCTCCACGATCGCTAAAAAAAAAGAGCATAGCATGATGAAAAAAAAGACGCCAAACTTGAATTAAAACAAAATTTTATCGTCTAAATGTTTGTTATTATTAAGAGGAAAGGTCAAAGTATTTTTTGGGGTATTTTTTTCCATTTTTTAATCGTTCCTAGCATGTCCGAAATTTTCGTTAAAAATCTAGTTTTTTTGAGTCAGCAAAATTGACCATTTTTTTTTCCATTTTAAAAAAAAAAAAAAAAATCTGACTTTTGAAATTTTTTAAATATCAATTATCATTTTTTCAAAACTTATTTTAAGAAAATCAGAAATTATAATGTTTATTTAAAATATTTTGAACCAAACTTAACTTAGCTTTTGTGCCAAAAAGATGTAATTTGAAAATAAAACAAAGCAGGTCATAAACTTTCACATCTCTTGACATGTGATGAATGATATATTCTGAATTTTTTTTTTTTCTCCTTCCGTGAGAACAAATTAGTTCTACGGAAGGAGAAAAGTGAAAATAATTTACATTTACGTGAACAAATTATTTACCCGTTATTTTTAACGAAAACTTTCAGCGGTCTAATTTTTTTTTTTTTTTTTGTAATTAGCTTTCACCTTTACATTTATGATGCTTTATGGGAAATATATTGTAAAGAAATTAAAATAAAACTGTTAAGAGTGACATTAAATTTCATATTTCTTAAGAAAGGTATCTAATTAATTTATAGGTACCTTTTCTTATGAAATTTTATCAGAATTGTACATAAAATACTATAATTTTATGTACATTTATTACATTCTACTGTTATTTGTATTTGCATTCATTTTATTATTAATTTTGATATTTCATTTATGGAAAAATGTCGTAACTGAGATTAATATAAAAATAAGATCATATAAATTTCATAAGATGATACTGATACTTGTAGGTACCCTTCTCAGTTGAAATTGAAAAATCAAATTAACTTCTCCACACGTGTTTCAAATAAAAAGTAAAGGCCTTAACAGCGGAGAACAATGCTTAACTCAAATAACGCAACTTAATTATATTCTGGTTGGTCTTCCGTATTTTTAATTACAGCTCGATTATAAGCACAAAATTACATTTCTTAATTACTGGGTATCTTCTGATTAGTCAAAATGATACAATTTACAACGCGCTAAAAAAAAAGATCTATCTCATAAGGACACTTATGAAAGCCGATGCGGGATTTTAACTAATTTTATAATATTTTAACAACTTAAATGTAAAATCTATTATAATTAATGAAATAACAAATAATTGTATTAAAATTCAATTTTCATCGAAAAAATTTTTTTGCTTTCAGAAAATATTGTCCATATTCATAAAAAACAACTAAAAGCTAAATAAAAGCATTTGAAATTAAATAATATCTTTGTTTTATTGAGTTTTGTATGTTACAATTCAGAGCTGATTTTCAGGTACTGCGATCCAATTAAAAAAAAAAAAAAAAAACATGATTTGCATTCCTCAAAGCCCTGTGCTTTTAATTATTGTAATCACTAAAACCGATGTGATCGAATTTCTAGTGTTTTCATAAAATTAGTTGGGGACACACACAAATATTTTAAAAAAATATTTCTACCATGACTTTCATAAAAAAAAAAAAAAATATTTATAATAATTTCGATCATCTGTGAATAGTTCCTGAAAGTTTCATTAACATCCGATAATTATTTCTATTTTTTGCACGATTTTTCAAATTAATGTGTGTCATACCAAAAAAAATGTGCTAAAATTGTCTATGTTATTTACTAGTTCCGCGCTGATACAAATAGAAAAAAGTTTTTTTTAATCAAAATGTAGAATGTTCTAAAAAGAAGGAAAATTTTTAAAAAAATAATTAAAAAAAAAAAACTTTGGTCTTTCCTCTTAATAATAACATAAGCATTTAGACAATAAAATTTTGTTTTCGGCAAGGTGGGCATCTTTTTCATCAAGCTATGCTCTTTTTTTAGCGATTTCGTGGAGGCACCTAAGTAATAATTTGAAAAACTTAACTTTTATCTAAGTTTGATTTGTTTGAAAACAACATTAACAGAGTATTTATTTTAGTATTTAAATAAAAAAATATGTCTTTTTGAATAAAAATATGTCTTAGCTTCCCTAAGACACCCACCCAGCATGGTATTGGTAGTGTGGTATTTTCCTGAATTTAGTTATTTTGTGTGTGTGTGTGTGTGTGTGTGTGTGTGTGTGTATAACACATTTATTTTCTAAAGATTGAATTAAAAAAAAATAAATAAATAAATATATTTTCCATAATGTGGCTGAAAAATATCAATAAATTTCCAATAATAAACTATTATTCAGAGATCTTCTGAGCAACACCAGTATTGAGAGAGAGAGTTAAAGAGAGAAGTCAGAACATTATCATTTATAACTTTCTCCTCCCAATTTGTGGACCTTAGTTACTATATTAATATATGATATAATGCAAAAAATATCACAATGATAAAATCGATCAATAATTATCCATAACTATTTATACTTGGAAACATGTATGCAATTACAAGTAATGTATAATATTTAAAATTTTGAAATCATATTTATTTTTGGCACAAGAATTTTTAAACTGTTTCTAAATCTTTGACTGTTTTTCAATCATTCCATCTCACCTATGAGGCACACTGCACTGTTTGGGAACCACTGTCATAGAGTAACAAACAGACAACTTGATAAACTCAGCAGTCCCCAGCCCCCCTAGAGATATTGCATAAGTTTCACAAAATTTCTGGATTCTTAACAAAAAAAAAAAAAAAAAAAAAACAACTTATCAATTTTGTTAGATTTCATCCTTTTCTTGTTATCCAGAGACATACTATATATCAAATTAACCTTTCCCAGTAGTGCTCGTAGTTTAAAAAGTTTCCTGAATGGAAATTTGATAAGAAATTAACAAGTTTTTCTCTAGAACAAAAATCAGACTACAACACTGTATCTTATCTTATCTTACTTATTATAAAACGCAGATTGTGTGTGTGTGTGTGTCTGTACGTTTATATATTGTATCGGATTTCCTACATTTTTCAACCGATTTCAACAAAACTTCACAGGACTACGCAAAATTACCTTGCGGTGATTCTAACAGTGCCAAAAATTGAAAAACAATTGTTTTTGCACAAAATAAATTTGAAAACACGATTAATCCTTTCCATAATGAAAGGGGACAACTCATATCGATTTATACTTATAAAAACCAGGTTGTTTTTGTGTCTGTGTGTTCATGTATATATGGGATTAGATTTCCTATATTTTTCAACCAATTTCAACAAAACTTCACTTTTTTTTTAGCAGGTAGTGTTTCTTATTGTCTTGCACACTTTTTTCTTTATTTTTAAATTCAGAATGCTTTAAATATTCCATTTACAAGACAATTGTTTATATAAAAAAAATTCTATTCAATCGGTAGACTCATAATGATTGAAAACAATGTTTTTGTTTGAGTTTGGGTTTGATCAATTCGTAAAAAAAAACAAAAAAAACAAGAAAAACTAATTAAGACATGCGTGTCCGTCAACCTTAAATTGACCTTTGTCAATTTTATTTTTCAGTCTTTATGATGGTTGATACTTGATCTATCTCTTACTGTTACATCCCCGGGCAACGCCGGGCTCTACTGCTAGTTTTCTAATAAATTAAAGGGATTAATTCCTAGAAAAAGGTACATGTAGAAGACTGCCCCAAAACAATAAGTACTACACAGCATTGAGACAACTTGTGTGTATATGTGTGTGGGGGGGATTATATAAAAAAGATGAAATGGACAATGTCTGACAATTATTTTAAGACATTTCTATGTTTATACATTCTTTTTATAGATACAAATATTTAAGTAAATGCTCTGTTTATAATAAACAGTATTAAACAACATTTACTGGCCTGAATGTCTGAGAAATTTTCATAGAAAATATTTGTCCTCTGACAGGAATCGAACCTGTATCCTATATGGAACCATCATTTAGCCTGACGTGCATTTAACCGATTTGGCCACAGAGGAGCATTTGGTTAGGAAGGTCGATTTTACTGTCTTTAAACTACAATCTTCCATGATTCTCTCACCTACATTCATATCTGCTCATGACGTATCCAAATGTAAACAAATGACGTCACATTATGAAATGGACAAAGTCCAACAATTATTTTAAGACATTTTTATGTTTACATTTGGAAGCCAAAGAAAACTTCCTTGTGGTACCTGATAGTATTAATGCTTTAAAGTAGGAATTTGGTAAATAGCAGTGGGAAATGAACAAATCACATGCAAAAGGCAAAAGCCACTAAGATGTACTGAGAGTGAAAGAATCTGAGAAAAAGCATCGACAAAGGATGAGAAAAAGCATCGACAAAGGATGAGAAAAAGCATCGACAAAGGATGAGAAAAAGCATCTAAAAAGGATGAAAAAAGCATCACAAAGGATGAGAAAAAGCATCGACAAAGGATGAGAAAAAATAATCGACAAAGGATGAGAAAAAGCATCGACAAAGGATGAGAAAAAGCATCGACAAAGGATGAGAAAAAGCATCGACAAAGGATGAGAAAAAGCATCGACAAAGGATGAGAAAAAGCATCGACAAAGGATGAGAAAAAGCATCGACAAAGGATGAGAAAAAAAAAAATCGACAAAGGATGAGAAAAAGCATCGACAAAGGATGAGAAAAAGCATCGACAAAGGATGAGAAAAAGCATCGACAAAGGATGAGAAAAAGCATCGACAAAGGATGAGAAAAAGCATCGACAAAGGATGAGAAAAAGCATCGACAAAGGATGAGAAAAAGCATCGACAAAGGATGAGAAAAGCATCGACAAAGGATGAGAAAAAGCATCGACAAAGGATGAGAAAAAAGCATCGACAAAGGATGAGAAAAAGCATTTACAAAGGATGAGAAAAAAAATCGAAAAGGATGAGAAAAAGCATCGACAAAGGATGAGAAAAAGCATCGACAAAAGGATGAGAAAAAAGCATCGACAAAAAGGATGAAAAAAGCATCGACAAAGGATGAGAAAAAGCATCGACAAAGGATGAGAAAAAGCATCGACAAAGGATGAGAAAAAGCATCGACAAAGGATGAGAAAAGAACAGGGTTCAAGAAGACAGATGATTGGCATTACATTTAAATTTACCTATTGTCTTACATACAGAATTTGGTCAATCTGTTCATTTTACATCAGGAAAATTCTGCATCAAACTATCCAGATTATATCACTCATCCCTCTTAAACTTCCTTATCCATCCGTCATTAAAACTAAAACGTTGCAAATTTGAATGTCTAGTTTGCAAAATTATTGCATTTTTTACATTATTCAGACTATTGTCCTCATCTTTGTCGCCATATTTATTATGTTTTGGCTGTAGAACGCTCTGGCCTTCTTCAGGTGGTTGGAATGTCCTTGACGACACATGGCACAGTGGATAAAGGCATTAATTAGATCCAGTGGCAGGACCCAAAGAGTGTGAGTTCAATACCAGGTTAAAGCAGTGGAGAACTTGGAGAGGGGAATTAACAGGAGATTAAACATGGCACGTGGAACTAGAACAGCCTACCCCAGTGAGCGAAATAAAAGGCTCAGTTCAACATTCTAACCACCTGAAGAAAGCCAGAGCATACAACTGCTGAAACGACAAAGATGACGACAATAGTCAGAATAATGTAAATAGTGTACATAATACCTCATCTCAGAAATATAGACAGATATTGCATTTTTATTATTTGGCTTTATTGGTGTCATGAAGCAAAATTGACCATTTTGGAAACTATATAACTAGACAAGCCTTAGTCCTTAAAATTGCTACCAGAAAGTTATTGAAAGCAAGGAATCTATAAATGCTATTAAGAAAGCATTAGAACTAACCAATTTTGAATTGGAATTTTTATAATTTCTCATACCATGTTAAGGTGAGAGAGAAGGAGAGTGGGGGGGAGAAGAAAAGAAAAGTGGACATACTTTAGAGATAAAGAAGTACTTCACTACTTTTTTTTAAATAAATAAACCCTTCTGTATTGCAATATGGCAGTCTTGTGTTGAAAAATGTTTTAGATTTTTCAAAATTGGACACTTTTCTTTAACCAAAGTTTCTTCAAATGGGAAAAGGTAGTTAAGATATTGATTTTCAAATTATTACCAATCTATTCCATTGAAATTGTTGGTTTATTACCCATGATGACAAACAGGGCATTTTTATTAACATCGGAAGGTCACCTGGAGTGTGGTTGACCATTTACTTGGAGAATGAAAAAAAAAAAAAAAAAAAAAAAAAAAGACCCTGACAAACCACATTTTGACCATCCAAAGAGCTGGAGCATGATCTAAATAAATCTTTTGATTTTGGTTGCAGTTCTAAAGCTTACTCTTGCTTAGGCTTTGATCCAGAACCCACCAAAACAATCATTTTATATTATGAATGAAAATCAAGTAGAAACTTTTGCAATGTTCTGACATTACTTTTGCTTACACTTAACATTACTACAGGATTTCCCATTTTGGAGGCTAGAGCTTGTTTAGAACTTGAAACATTATACAATAAGGTTTCCAAAATATCACATTTTAGTTCCTAATACATCAACATTCCAAATCCTAAAAATGGAATAATTTGGGAACTTGTGGCAGGGATTAGGCGAATTTGATGGGGCTGCTGGTTAGATTAACAATTGATCAATGTTTCCTAGTTTTAATACCTATATTTGGTGAAAAATCAAGAAAATCCATAAGGGTTAGGCGACATTTTTCTTTTTTAACTTAGATGATTTCATATGATTAACCATCATTTGAAGGAAATTATATATATATATATATATATATATATATATATATATATATATATATATATATATATATATATATATATATATATAAATACACAAATATGCACCAGCAACTTAATTTGCATTTTCAATCAAACAAAGAAATTTATAAATATTTAATTTATATTTACAGGAGTGGTTAAGACTATCAATTTCTTATCTCGGAGTGGTTGTTAAGACCTTTCCTAAAAGGGGTTTGCATACCACAGGCGACAATAGTCGCCGTAGAATTTTCTTCCTTTGCATTCTGTCACCTTAAGATAGTTGCTATAAATAAACACTTGTCAGTTATTTCCAGTATTTTAAGCTGGAAATTGCCTACTATGGCTTTGGAGCAAGGTTAAACTTCTGTTTTCCAACTTTATTTTGAATTCTTCTAGACTACATGAAGTGTAACATCGATTAAACTCAAGTTAATTTTTTTGATTTTTTGTAAACAAAAATGGCAACATCAATTGACCCAACAAAGCCGTTATTCAGTTTTTCTTTGATTAGGACTCCAATGATGATTTTGAAGGCTTTACTCGATATTGACAGTGAAGTGGTGGGAGATGATAATCACACTAGTGACATGGAAGAAAGTGATGATGACTACTAGCAACTACTATCATCCATGCCTGAGTAATTTTATGGAAGCTACTGGTAACCATCGACATATCTGATGGTCTTTCTGAAGGCGAATTAATTTTGTCTATAATGATGAAATAATAACTTTATTCATCAACAAGACAAATAAATAGGAGTCAGGTCAAAGTAAGAGCAAAGAAATGCTAGTGTCTTCTCGTATGTGAACATAGGGAGACACGTCACTTTTTTGACGAAATAAAAAAAGCCTTTTTAGCGATTTTGCTTCTTATTGCACCCCGAGACCTCTGCAAGGAGTAATAAAAGTTAAAGTACATTGAATTATTTACATTTATTTAGAGTTTCAATTTTTGTTTTCAACATCAAAACATGCATGCAAAACATAATGCATTACATCAAAATATTTCTCATTCATTCTTTTATTAGTGCACAAAAATTAAAATCTATATGCACAATATAAAGAAAGTTATAAGAATTTTAAAAAACAGTAGGTGTTCATGTTTTTGCACCCTCAAAAAAATATACAGTTCCTACTCCAGAACTGCTGTGATGTTGAAGTCTCGCATGGCGATGTTATTCTGATCCCTACAGTTTTAACCTCATCAAGGGTCAACTTATAGGGAAAGGGGAAAATGTTTTCACCCTGATGAAGGTACGCCAGATATGTTCCTTACCAATATGAGGGAGAGGGAGAGAGAGATTCATTCAGCTTTATTGAATCTGATTAACAAGGTCTGTCCTATTTAATATTTTTCTAATTTGCATATAAGCTGCTCTAGACATTTATAAATACATGTTTTTTTTTTTTGATAAAGTACTTTTGACCATTGTTAGTCATTATCAACAATGTTATTACTTTCAGAGAATTTAAAAAATTTAATCCATGTGTCTGGATATACATACAAGTTAGGATCAAATACAGGTCAGAATCTGACAGAAAACAAAAATTTAAAAAAATAAATGCACATTACCTTATTGTTTTTCCTAAAAATAATATATTTTCATTTTATTTGGTTATCAAGGAAATGTTTTTGAAAACATGTTTTGTTACTAAATTTTTCATAAAAGATACTGTATGTGAAAAGAAATTGGTTTTAGCTCATGTTGATCACATTTGAGAACATCTTTTCTAAAGTAATTCAAATTGTGATTCAGCAAAAGGGGGCAAATAAAGTTCAATTATTATTTAAAAAAACTTACTGATAAAGAACCATCCACAGCAGACCGGTTATTGAGTATCTCATCAGATATATCTTTGCCTGTACTTGGATCAACTATTTGTATTAACGACCGCTGACGCCTTTGATATGCTTGGTTATTTTGTACTGTAGGTGCAGAGGGAGGTCTTTGTGGGGACACTGGAAATGTCTGTGTTTGTTGATAGAACACTGGAAAAGAAAGTTTTGAAAATCTTGACTAAATAAAGATTAAATCTAATTTAATAGACACAATAATTACAACACAATGGAGAACAATGCTAGTTTGGACTTGGATAAAATATATGGGTCATTCTATCTGAAATCAACCAACAGCTACAGGTGACTAGCTCAGGAAAATTTTCAGGTGTTCCTTGATCAGAATTATTGTTAAATATTACATCTTTAGTTTTAAAATCAAAGCACCTTGAAATTTCACTGTATTTTTGGTTTTTTGCTAAACAAGGCTTTCAACAAATTTCTGACATTCTTAGTGCCAAAGATATTACATATAAAGATTTGAAACTTGGTGAAAATAGGGAATATTTACTGTAAATTACAAAAATACGAACAGCTTATGTGTACTTTTATAAAGATCTGAAAATTATCAACTTGCAAAAAGACACTATCCACTTTGAAAATTTCTCATTAACAAAGTATGTCAGATATAACGTCCAAATTAGTTTTCCTGTTATTTATGACCTAACAGATCGTAAACCTTTTCATTCCTGTATTATGGTTTCAAAATTGTTTTTTTTTTAGTGCCAAATGATGTTCACCTGTGTGATGTAGATGAATGCACTAAGTTACTCATTGGTTTTGTGGAAGGATGTTCAATAATAGCACGTTTGTGCAAAATATCATTCAACTTATTCTATAGCCATCCTTGCAACAGAAAGATGTGATGTTGCAGCAGGATAATGCCTGGACTATTCAAAAGTTTACTGCAATGTTTGACAACTTCACTGGCTGACATGATCACAAGATCTCCCTCCACTGAATATAAAAATTAAATAATGATGCCTAACTTATCCAGTTAGCCCCCACTCCCAATACTTGGATGGGATAATGTATGACAGGAAGAAATACACCATCTTTGTTAACGTCCATAGAGTATTAAAATTGAGCCTGAGTACTGTTGATTATTTTAGAACATGTGAACACATTGATCTATATAGGATCATTTATTGTAATCAAACTTATCTTACCTGTATGTCGATCGCCTTGTAAACCAAAGTACATTCAGAATGCTGTAGTTTTATTTTCCATCCATGCATTTTCAATGTTGCAAAATTTAAGAAATGCATTTAATGCACTATTGATATATCTAAGTAACAGCCATTTATGCATGCTAAGACTACATTTTATCCATAATTTAAATCTCTTTAGTATCATTACCTTTTGAAATGATAGTATGTGTGTGTGTATATATATATATATATATATATATATATATATATACACACTATTTAATACATACATGACAATGGTCAAGTATATTTTCATTGCTTTTGTAAAGATATACCATGAAATTTTCAACCAAAACAAGTCTTCATAGTATCTAAGGATTCCATAATATTACATAAAATTTAATAATTTAAAATATAGCTAAAATTTTTAAAAGTGCTTGAGCTATCTTGATACAAAGCTTTTATTTTCCTTCAAAAATGAACAGTGGTATTCATATTTTTAACCTAATGTAAAACCAGAATCTCTAAAATGCTTTTGAAAAAAAACAAAAAAGAAAAAGAAAAGAACAAAAGTTAATCCAAACTTCTTGGTTAAAATCATTTAAAAAGTTTAATTCATTAAACTAAATGCATTAAACTGGACACACAAATTTTACAATTATTTTCTAAGTAGAAGAAAAGTCATTAAAACTTGAAAGAACCTTAAATACAAGAGCATAAAGCATTTAAAGGACAAACTATTTATAAAGCAGAAGGCAGAGAATACATGGTGGTGTTGCACAATAATTTATGAAACCAGCAATTTTCATGTTTTCTCACATCGATCCCAATGTATAACCAACCAATTTGAATAATAATTGTATGAAAAAATACAAATGTTTATTTGACACTGCATTTGTACATATAATGAAACTAAGGTTTTAATGTAACTGCAATTCAGCTGCACATTTGTACAATGTTTTATGGATAAAAAGAAAAAGTCTGCATTACATTTTTGCCACTTGCTGGTTCACATGACAGTACATATGCTATTTTTAGTTCCTCAATGTATGGAGAACTGACTTTCCAATGATACTAAAAAGCATGGGCAAAAATCATCTTACATATATTTTTCTGAAGAGTTTTATACGTCAAAATATTTCATACCCCAAGAAATACGATACGTTTTGACAAAGTTGAATGAATTTTCTTTCAAATGTTATACAAAACTAAGCGCTCACTTCAACAAGGAGAGAGAATCATTAGAACAGTCTAACAGATTAATTTTTGAGACAGTAAAAAGCAAAATGGTGTTGATTCTAAGTCATGATGCTGTGGCCTACAATTTACATCAATTTCAAAATGTTCTTGATAAGTATTAATGTAATTCTTCAATTAATTTTTTTTAATAGCTTAGTATTAGTGTTCATAATAGTGTTTATTGATTAGATTAAATCAAATATTTCTTTTAAAAAAGTTTAAGGAACTTGAGTTAATAAATATTAAGTACATGCATATTTTCAAGGTACTAGGAAAAGTCTGTATTTTAAAATATTTTTCAAGTTGAAAACAAAAGGGAGATAAATTGAAAAAAATATCCTAAGTTCAACCAGTAACCGTTAATATATTTTTACTTGATCAAGCTTCTGAATTTTCTTGTTGAACATTTCAAGTATCCAGATTTTTCTCTTTTCAAGACGCAAAATACATCCACACAGCACTAAAACTCTTCAACAAAATGAAGAGAAACAAGTCAGTTTCAACAGTGACTATCAACAAAACCAATTGTCTTCAAGGAAGGTACCAGAAAATACTGAATACAAAACTTTTGATAGACAAAAACTGTTTCTTGAAGAGATTCAAGATAGATTGCCATCAAAACAAGTGTATTCAACAGGTGACAGTAAGTCTACAACCACGCCAGAGTCCATGTTTTACACCAGCTGATGTAGACACCTTGATGTCCAAATATGACACCAGGAGAGTGAAGAAATCTGCTGCGCAAGCCAAAATATGCTTCCAGAAAGTTGTAATTTAGCTGAAGTTTGAAGGTTGTGTCCTGCCACCATTACCAATAAGCCATCTTGCTTTGGAACATGAAGGTAACAATGATTTGAGTATATATGAAGAGGAAATTGGCATTGAACTTTTTAGAGGACTGAGAAAAGAAAGAAAGTGGAGGATACACATTTGAATACCAAGTTCAAGATGGTCAAGCTTGTGTTCTTCACTGAAGATTTCTTTACCAGGAAAGTAAAGTGTGTTATGTCTGAAAATGAGTGAGTCCCTCTAAGTTAATGGAGAAGGTCCACTTTAATCTAAAAGGAAGAACAATTTTTATGTGGCCTGTCTGGCAGAACTCTTGTACAATTAGAGCTGAAGATGTTAGTCTATAAATATGTGACACTGGCAAATGGAAAGAAAAGGGTTAAAATTAATATATATATATATATATATATATATATATATATATATAAAAAATTTAAAATTAAAAAAAAAAAAATAATTTAAAAGTTGGAACAAGACAAAAAGGGTTAAAGAATAGAACAATAGATAAACTTTGAGAAAGTGAAATTGCTTTTAATTTTGAAAGTATTTTTTTAAAGCAGAGACAATTTGAAGAAAGTGACTTTGTTGCTTTAGGGAAAGATATTACCAAGAGGCCATCTGGGAGAGCTTGGCTGACAATTGACTGATGGCACTGCCTTTAAGTGGACATTATGAAAACATCTAGAGATCAGCCAGAAAAGAAAACCAATTGAGAAGATAATGTTTAGTAATTTTTAAAGACAAGGCAGAACCGAAAATGAATTATTCCACAAATCCAAAAGTAGAAATGGTAAACAAATCAAGATAGAATTTCTTGATGTAAATAACCCAGCCCAGGGTTCTTAAAGTGTGATTGAGCTAACAAGATATGTAGATAGCTGCTGGAGAAAACAGCTGGTAATTTTCTGATTGTATGAACAAGACCAGCCTGTGAAAAATTTGCTGAGGTTTAAAAAAAAGATTTGTCAAAATGACAACTAAGGTGAAAGGCGTAGGAGAGATACCAAGGATGGAGGAATTGCCTACACCCATTGGGAAGTGATAGTGGGAGGTACAAATAAGAGAAAGAAAGAGTTATCAAGGCGTGTCAGTATCTGCGATCACTGCCCATAGGAAAAGGGATCTCCCAAATTTGGAGTGATAATTAATTTTCCAAAGCCAGACAACAAAGAACTCTTGTTGGAAGACAGAGGAAACAGTGTCACCCCAAACACATCAGCCTCCATACCAAGTCAATATAAGCAGAACACTGAAGTGGCCAAGACAGCGCCAGAGTTGCCAGCCAAAGATACAGACAAGAACAGACAGCAGGAGGAGCTGTTGAATCCCATGTGATTTGCTACCAAAGAGAACCGACTTCCAGGCTAAACTGGGTAAAGTGTCATGATAGAATTCAAAGTGGGAAGGATTAACATTTCTGTATAGAGAAAAATATACACTACATCGAAAATAGACCCCGAATTTTTTTTTTTTTTTTTCCCTTTGTAACATAACTTCGTCCTGATTTGAACTGGCTACAATTGTTGACGACAACTTGGTCTTTGCCAGCTCAAAAAGCTGGTGGGACAGAGTAGGATGCAGACTAAAATGCCCAACCTCAAAAACCAGTGACAATATTGACCAATGTAGGAACTGATCCAGAGTTAGATTTCCTTTCACATCTAGTTCTGCATTTCTCTACTTATGTGTCACATTTTTGGAAAAACAAAGCAATGTGTATTTATGCATTAAACTGAAGTTAGTTGTATATTTGACATGTGTTCAAAATTTAAGTGAATCCATGCATTAAGTTAAATGTTACAACTTTATTAGCATCTGAGCAAGTTAATATTTCTTATTTTGGCTAATTTCCAAATTTGTGACGGTATGAAATTGGTATGCAGTGTCTCTTGAATTGAAGGAAAAAAAAAAAAAAATCATTTTATATGTAAGTTGCTTGTGAAAATTAATTTCAGGCTTGTCTGTTGTAGACATTAAGTTATATTTAGTAAAAATAAGCACTATGTGTTAGCCAAACTTCATATTGCAAAATCTCGTGGTTATTCAAATAGAGCCTATCTCTCATTATATATAAGATTTTTTTTTCATTCTAGAATGTGTTACTGTTATGGTAAGTTATCCATACACAGATGGACTCTCCCAAGTTACAAATAAAAGCAAGTATTGTTTTTTTAGAAAGTGTAGTTTCCCAGCAGTCAGCTTAGACTGAATATTCTTGCTTATTTGTTTATGATTGCATCACTGTTTTTCTGTTAATATATTTGTTAACTCAATTCTTCTGTGTCTTTATTTCTGCTCCCAACAGTTACCCTTTATAATGAGTATATATAATATTTTGATTTTATTCAAATTTTACCTGTCACTACCTAATGATATATTGTTCATTATGTAAGAGTCATACCAACACTTTCCAAAAAAGCCATAAGTGTGTAACGTAGGGAAAAAAATTGATATATAAAAAAATTAGATTCAGAATACTATCTTCAGCAATCTAAATTCAAACATTTTCCCAATACTTACTGGGATTTGTTGCAGTTGGAGTTTGTGTGTAGAACTGTGGGTTAGCTGCAGCAGCCATCTGAAATGGTTGGACTGACTGTTGAGGTTGATTAGGAAATGGAGGTGTTTGTATCCTCTGCCCAGATTGGTACTAGGAAAAAGAAAAAAAATGAATGCATGCACACAAGTTTTAATAATTATTCCATATCCAAACTATTTTAGTAAAAATCATTTTTACAAAATATTTTGGCAAAAAAGAAAAACATGCATAAATTCCCAGTACAACAAATATCCAGTCATTATTTACATTTATTTTACTTGTATATGTCACTGAAGAAATAAATTGCATACCTTTTTAAAATAAAGTCTACTAGCATGCATATGGAAATAAAAAAAAAAAGAAAAAAAAAGAAAAAAAAAAGAAAAAAAAGTAAAATAGTGCTCTTGGCAACTTTTTAGATTTAGGTGACAAGTTAGAAGTCTATTAAAAAAAAAAAAAAAAAAAAAAAAAAATTTAATACTTTAAAATTTATTTTATTCATTTAAAGATTGTTAAAAATGTAACAATATTGAATAAATAAACAAATGAAAAAATATGCAGTACTTTTTATATTGTTGTTACCTCTTGCCACCTTTTTGCTTGTGAAAAGGTCATTTCTGGCATGACATTCAAAGTCCTTCAAGAGTAGAATGTTATTTTTATTTGTAGAAATATTTGATATGATCAAGCTGTTAGGAAGATTGAATTAGTGACAATTACAGCTCTTTTTTTTAGCCACTAAATTGTCAACCTCTGTACTTTTTTATTTTTATTTTGTGACAGAAAATGCACTTCTGTTTTATTATTATTCAGTTGAGTAATTATGAAACTTATTTTTCATCAGCATGATTGTTTGTTTGATAGATGTTAATTTTATATCAACATGGTTTAATAATTTATGCTTTGCCAATGGAAGCAAATACTGACATTATGAATTTTAATTATATTAATTAGTTTTTTGTTTTTTTAACTTACTAGCAAAACCAAGCAAGGTTTTAAAAAATTAAATCTTTATTTTAATTACATGATTTTTCAAAAAGTTGTACTCATCCCTGTACTTACAGTTGGAAGCTCCAATACATCAGAATGCCATTCAAGCTTGGTATAGTTTTTACAGATAATAATGCACCACACATTTTGATAAGCATTCTAATTTATTAACTACAACAAACATTGGTATACA
Source organism: Acanthosepion pharaonis (assembly GCA_903632075.3). Lineage (NCBI taxonomy): Eukaryota > Metazoa > Mollusca > Cephalopoda > Sepiida > Sepiidae > Acanthosepion > Acanthosepion pharaonis. Next base: position 31,225 of record CAHIKZ030002756.1, on the reverse strand, counting down.
AAAAGCTAACCCAAATTTGATACAGCCGGTGTTAAAAACTTTAAGTAACATACTATCGTCTTATTTCCCTTACATGTAATATGATACTGTCATTGAACATTTTTTAGACCCCCCCCACCAAAGAAATAGTAAACTGCTCAAAATTACCTTGAGGTATAAAAATTAATAAAGCTGCAGAAATTTTATTCCTTTAGAAAAACCAAGTTTATTTTTTGTTTTGTTTTGTTTCTATAAATGATAAGATTAACAGGATTTTTCATACTTAAAACTAGCCAATTCACCATTCTATATTAGGTGGCTGTTATAATATACAGAAGGGACAGAAGTGAAGGCTGATTTTAAACATTCCTTGATCCCATGAGAGCAGCAGGGAATTTTAGTTTCAGCCAGTGTTGTTGGCTTAAAAATTTTAAAAACATTTTTTCTTACATTTTGAATATCATTTACCTTATTTAATTGAAGTGAGTATAAGATTTTGGGTTACTATATTATTTTTTTATGCAAATTGTAAAAAACATTTTTTCTGTAATTCACTATGCAAAAATGGTATTTGGAAACTTGGTCTTGTTGAATTTTAAGTTTCTTAACATTTTTCACTTGAAGTTTATTAAGGCCCTTCCCCCAAAAATAAAAAAAGTAAAATAAAAAATAAATAAATAAAAAGGATAACATGCTTTGCTTCTCCCATGAGGCCTAGAGTTTTCAAAGACATTTTTTTAAATACACACTTGTTTTTACTGCAAAATTTATTGTTAAATTAAAATAAAATGCCATTATTTCTCAATGGTCACAAAGTTATTTTAATATTTTTTTTAATATTGTTATTCATAAAAATTATTCATTGATAAAATTTAATTCTTTTGAGTAATTTGTATTTTCATTCTAAACATTTAAACTTAAATGTAGACACAAATGTAATATTTTTGTATTACAAAATAAATTCTAAACATTTAAGAATGTTTTTACATAATATATCTAATTGTAATTAAATTCTAAACATTTAATTTATATTGTAAAAAAAAAAAAAAAAAAAACTGAGCGTGAATGAAATTAATCCTGCTGCTCAGCCATTTTTCCTGAATTTAAAGTTTTTTTTTTTAAAGAAATATGATAAAAAGCTTAATAGTCAGACTTAACGTTTTTCTGTTAAGAGTTTATTCAATATTCTTGTGCGTGTGTATGGAGTGGGGATGGGGATTTGGGAAAAAAAAAGTTACACTTCAAACGAATTCTTTTTTATGCCTCGTATAATCGTTTCTAAAAGTTAAAACTATATATTTGCCTTGACAAAGCTTACTAAATTCTTTTTCTAATGGATCAGTTGTAAACTGCCCAAATAGCACATATTTATGGCTTGTAGATAAGAGTTGTTGATATAGAATATCAATTGCATTGCAAGTATGGTGTATGATAGTGGCAGTGTATTTGGATAATTGTCTTATATGATTACCTTGACTGCCAGCCATATTAAAAGCCATTTGACCAAACTCAATGATAAAATCATCAGCTCTCATTCAGAGATCTGATTTCAGCTTGTAGAGGGTCATTGTGTAGTTTATCAATTTAAAATTTTCCACCATGTCAAAACCTTGTTTATGAATATGGCAGTATCATACTTATTCTAGACTGAGTGAGAAGTGCATTATATATATATATATATATATATATATATTAGGCACTCACTTGGTAAAACCTTAGGTATTTTGGCTTGTAGTTGAACAAACCAGTACCCAAGGAAAAATGAGGAATAAAAAAAAAAAAGAACTAAGAACATGAAATTGAGGTGAAAACAATTGTCCAAAATTCAAGCTCAGAGTCCAAAGAAAAAACTCCGAAACGAGTAAAGTGGTCAATACACAAAGTAGAGCAAACCCAATATAAACCTAAGGTGCCAGACAAACCTACCTAGGTTTCACCTAAACGGATCGTCAGGGTAAAACTGGCCAAAAAGGTAAAAATGGAACAGAATATATAGCTTAAACCAAAAACAACCATGACCACATGACACAAAAAAGAAGAAAAGTAAAACCAGTAAGGATTCAATAATGGGAGGGTTAAGGGTTATGTTCTTTATTCAACAACAAAGAACAAGAAAAAGAAGGTAAACCTATTTTAATAACCAGTGTTTCCTATGTCTACACCTACTAAGACTTTCCGATTTTAGATTTAATAAATTATTAGGTTCTTTATAGCTAGCAATAGCTAACTTTTCCTCTATGCATAGGGGATAGATTGAATAAAGGGTTCAGTGAGACCTGTAAATCATGTGAATTTTTCTGTTTCAACATTATGTGGATCATATCTTTTACCAGAAATTTTAAGTGCCTCTGTTTTGTCCACAACAAAAACACATTTTCATTTATTTAACTTTCAACACATCCTATTATCTTCATGGGTATGGGTCAAAATGTTATTCCAAGTATTTTCAAAAATAGTTAATTTTCTTCCAAAATTTCTAGAAATCAAACATTTTTTCAATAGGCCTCTAGTTCTGACTCTCAGTTGCACCATGAGCAGACCTGGAATATAGTGTACCATGCCATTTACTGAACTGACTAGAATTTTAAATTGAGTACTATTTTTGTTTCCTTCACACAAAAATACTGAATTCCATGTCTCAGTTTTATAAGTAAGCAACTGCTTTAAAAGCAAATAGAATCTTGCTTGATTATGAAGCTCTTTGTAGCTGAGCAGTCAAAGCACATCAGATTAAATTACAATATCAAAATTTACTTCATTACAATTTTCAACCTTTCATAAGTTGCCAGCTGGCAGTAAATTTACTATCACAACCAATATGTAAATGAGATTTTGAAGAAAAAAAATGTTACTATCAAGAATTTTTGGAACACTTGGAACCACACCCTATATTGGATATAATTTTTCATTGAAAAATTGTAGTTGGTAGATTCAGTCATGTACATGGAGTGATGAAGAGTTCTTAACCTACTCAAATTCTTGAAAAGTAAAACTGAAAACTTTTCAATAGGCTTTCATAAAAAAAATAATATAAATAAAGATAAAGCCTAAAATATTTCAGTCATAAGTGCAATTTTTGTTCTGAAGTAAAATACTTCCCATTATTTTAAGCATGTGTACCTAAAGCCTGGTTAAATATTTGTGCATAGTTAATTTTTCTTTTAAATAACAAAATTAAATTAAGAGAATTTCAACTGGTAAATATCAGAGCACTCCTTTTCTCAAAAGAGGGTCGGAGAACAGACATTTTAAATTTAAAATACTGAAACTAAGATGTTTTATTTTTAAATATTGGCAAAAACTTCCATACAGAAAAGTTAAATGCCTTTTTTTTAAAATTAAAATCAGAAGTGAATATATATTAAGATATTGATATTACACAAATTGCATGGCTTAAATTTAATAGTAATAATATTGATATTTTTTTTTAATTTAAGCAATAAGATGTTGTTAAAAATGTTTTAAAACCTTTAAGATCCAGGTAATCAAAAATAGTTAATATTTGGTAATAAAATTTTAATTATTTGGCAAATTCTTACAAGTCCGAATATGCCATTTTAATGTTTATAGAAATGGAGATAAAAAAATCTCAATCTCGATTTATTGAAAGAGATATTCACCGTCATTACTGTATTGGGATTCATTATGACTGGAGCTCCAGGAGAGGCGGTATAAGCCTGACCAGTGGTTTGACCAGTTAATCCATAGAGAAAAGGCATGGATGACCTGGTGGATGTGAGAGGGTAAGTCCGCGGGGTCTGCACATTCTGGGTAGCATTTTGAAAATAGTTCTGAAAATGGGAAAAAATTGAATAGGTATAAAGTGTTTTCAGGTTGCTTAAGCACACACACACACACACAAAAGATTTGAAAATTTCTTCAACAAAAATATTAGTCCCATGTAATAATTATCAATAAAAAGTTTAATTCCATCCAAACATCAGATACTTATTTTAACTAACAGCACACAAATTTCTAGCTTAAACTGACATGCATAAAAAAAATTATTTTTACTTACAGGAGGCTGGCCTCTTAAATTTTGTGTTGGTGGAAACATATTTTGTTGCGAGTTGACCCCAGTGGCAGCCACTCGACTCGGTGGCACAAATCCTTGCTTACTCATATCATTGGTAAGCGAATGTTGGGTTAGCTTTGGGTAAGCCTGAGAGAAAGAAAATAAACCTTTATTACTAACAAATATAAGTATCATATTTATCAAATGACAAAAAAATAAATACACAAAACCATCATCTTTAAGTTAAAACTACATTTTTTTTTTTTAATAATTGCCCATTAATAGCAATAATTTTACCACATTAAGAAAAAAAGTGATCCTGAGTAATATAGAATTGCCTAGCATTAAGTTTGAGAAGTTTGACATATAAAACATAAAAGCAAATTCACATACCTCTAATAAAAGCTATTTAAGGAAAGAAATTTGTAGATGAGAACAATTATTCTTTCAGAAAAGTGGAATTAATTTAGGGAATTGATTGGGACAGTTATATCAATTATAGTTAAGATTTTAAACAATTATCATTTATTAGTATTCACCAAAACCTAAAATGAAGCCACTATTTCTTTTTATTATTTGTAATATTTAACTGAATGGTTTCCACTTGCATGTATCTGGGGAGAGAAAGAAAAATCCATTGAGAAAAGTGAGGTATTTCAGATTTCACTGATCTTTCTTTAAAAGGACAAAAATTCACAAAGATCGCTTACAATATATGCACATTTCAAAACTGTCAATGAAGATTTTATTTAATTTTAATGCTTAAGTTTCTACTTCAAACTGAATAGACAAAAAATAAAATATTTATACTGGTAAGTCAGTCTAAAATAAAAATAGATTAAAAAATTTTCAAGTTTCAGTTTTTAACAATTTTTACAGATCAGTCTATTTATGAAGCATAATATTTATGTATTGTGCTTCATAAATATTAAGAGAATTACAAACATATACACATATCTCAAACACACTTGAAGTGTGTCAGGTAGCTTCATCAGTAAAGTTTATTCCTGATGTGATGGGAAGATAGATCCAGGCCTACAAAAACATCGGCCCCCTTTCCCAAGTAACCCAACCAGGAGAAATCATCTCTAATCCTCGGTGAAACAAATCTGAATTTTGGCTCATTATTTGTTGGTTAGATTATTTTTTGGGTTTCAGCCAATGCAAATTGGTTTTACATTTTTTGTAGTCTTCATTTGCTTATTTAATGTTTTTCAGTATACTTACTACAATGTTATAATTTTCATTTATAAAACATTGATAACTGATTTTCACTATATACACACACAGAGGTACCATATACGCCTGCTGGATGTTTCCCCATAAGAGCTGTGTGTGTCATCTGTGGAGTTAGCCTTTAAGATAGGACATCTAACAGACCTGTTTAACAAGTCTAACATTGTAGGAATCGAGACTTTCTTCATACAGTCTCAGTTACAGTGGACTGGTCATGTTCTGAGAAGGTCTGATGACAGGATACCCAAGATCCTAATGTACAGCCAGTTAGATCAGGGCTACAGGAATGTAGGACACCCATGACTTAGATACAAAGACAAGCTGAAGAGCAACTTGTCAGCTGTTAATATACCTCATAACACCCTCGAGCGCTTAGCCTTGGAGCAGGTAGAGTGGAGAGTGTTTTAGTGGACTCAGCAGTTTTTAATCTGCTAGTCTGAATTGTCAAGAAGTGAGAGCAAGTTCTAAAAGGTCAGCCAATCTAAGTGATCTCATCCCACAAGCTTCACTCTTATTCCTATATAGCCTTAATGAGGGATGTTCAGTTTGCCATATAACTTCAATGTAAAAGGGACTGATCAGAGAAACAATTTGGAATTCCTTTGGAACCAGTAATTCCTTAAAAGACAATGAAAAGTAACCATTTTTTCATTATAATGGTAATGAAGTAGGTAATGAATTTACATTGATTTTACATAATGAACTGAACCCCTTTGTAAAATTTAAAACAAATAAATAAAGAACAAAAAATAGAAAAAATAAAATATTTACATTGGAAGTGGTAGGGGGAATCCAGGTCACCACAATAGAAGACAAAATGTTAATTTTTTTCCCTTTATCACATAATATTAATATTACTGTTCTTAAAATCAAATCATGCTGCTTGGCATTATACTGTCTGTAGGGATATTGCAGAGGTGGACAGTAGGGAGGGTCAACCTGTAGTGGAGGCAAAGGATCAGAGAATGTGTGCTGAGCCAATCCATGCAACTGCCACATCAGCATGCACAGGCATAACAAATGTTGCCGCAAGCCTATGTCACTTCAGGAACACATCTATTACAGTCTCCATCTCCAGAGACTGGGATGCTAATAATAAAAATATACCATAAAAGACTTCTGGTTATTTTAACATGCTGTAATTCAGATGATTAACCTGTGTTAATGTATAGGCTTCAAATACCTCACTTTTGAAAATTTGTATCACAATACTGATCAACAGGATTTTGTATCAGCAATTACACGCTATAAATCAAACAATTAGCTCTTTATTCAATCTGTTTATTTTTTCACTGGCAGTATTCCAGTGTTTCTAATTAAAACTTTTTGAAAACTTGAAATTTGAATGTTACCATGCAGTCGGTTGAATATCAAGGTTTCAGCACTGGTCATAAATCAATGAAGCAATTCATTATTTTAGCAACTTAAAAAAAAAAAAAAAAGAAGAAGAAAGACATTAATGTTAGCACAAAAGATTGGGATGAAACATCCTGACATTCTTATCAGGGCATTTGAATATTTTCTCACTATATAACAGACTTCATGATGATTTTGAGTTACCCAGTAGTGAGAGAACATTATCAGCTTTTATATTTCAAGCTTAGACGACTAATTCTCTTTGCTGAAACAGGTAATAAAATATCTGAAAATCAGAAAAAGTACATTCTTTTAGGTGATAAACCTGTCAAAGTTTCTCTACATCATGGAGGAAATTTATTTGGTTTAGCTGAAAATTCTGAGGGATTAGCAAAAACAGGCGTCATGGTAAAATGTTTAAATGGTGGACCAAAATTATTTACTCAAAAGTTGCAAAATTATATGTTTTATATATTGTTGATGCAATCAATTAAATGGTCAAGTAATTGCAATTGTATGCAACAATAACAGGAAACATCAAGATTTAAAAAAAAAAAAAAAAAAAAATTTTAAACTGTTTTTAAAGAAGTCTTGGATAACTAAAATGATTTGTAGTTACTTTGTGATTATACCCACCTTTTTAAAAATATTTGGTATAACTGAATTGAATTTCTGAATTACTATTTTATTCTAAAGGTAAAAAGATGACAGCAAAATAGGAAATTGTGAAAGGTCTTTTTGAGTATGAAAAAGACTCAATTTGTTAAACTGTCGAAACTGATGTAACAGTTTACCAAAAACTTGAGTAACAAAATGTTTCTCATTGTTTAAAAAAATTTTTGTGATCAAAAATTGAAGCTGCAAATAAAACATATCCATTATTAAATTTACTGTGCTAAAAGATTATATGGTGACACTAAGAAAAATGATCCAATGAAAAAGGTGATATCAGATTTAAATGAACATTTATTATTTTTCTAATTTTGGAAAAATTAGAAAAAGAATATGAGGAAAGAAAACAAAAATAATGAAATCATTAACAAGAGATACTAGTTTAGCCAATGAACATACATGCAATGGGCTTAATTGATATTTGCTAAGTAGTGGGGGGAGGTTTAATTTTGTTATACTTGGTGAATTTACTGCAGACTATTTAAAAAAAGAATTTGGACAATTAAGACAAAGTTCTGGCAGTGCGTATTTTATAATTCCACTGGATACCACAGTTGCATGAGTGTTTTTGTTTTATTATGTTTGATGTTGTTGAAGACTTGCAAAAATTCTTTGATAAAAATCTGTTTCTGATAGGTATCATTTCAATATGAAAAGAGTATGGGATTATATTGTCAAATATATTTTTCAAAACTTGTTTCACCAAAGACAACACAAGAACCATCACTAAACATTTTTAAATTATCTAAAAACTTGCTTTAATCAGTATTTTAAAAAATTCAATTTTTCAAGTAGTAAAAATATGTTCATGAAGCTGCATTAAAAAAAATATACTTAATCATTCAGAAGTATTTACCAGACTTTTTTTTTTTTTCAATTTCCCTACTTTTTGCACATATTTAATTGGTTAGCTCCAAATTATCCTGTTAATTGTGTTCTTGTTAATATAAATTGATTTTCATTATTAAAACTATGTATACTAGTAATATCTATTATTGTATCATAGCAAAATAAGTATTTCACTCATCTTCTGTGAAATAAATTGTACATTTAACAAAAATCACAAATTTTGTAAAGATTATCAAAATTGTTTCTCTGAAATTCACATTTTTTGGTAAAATGTTGAAATTGCTTTCCAATTATATTTTTTGTAATCAATTGGTATAAAGAAATGAACAATATAATCCAAAATGTCTAATTTATGGTAAATAAAGTGATTTTTGTGCTTTATTTTATAGGAAAGGCAGTTATTTTTGTTTTTTTATACATTTGCATTTATGGAAATAAGTCAGTAATTGTAAGCTGCTTGCTAATATGTATAGTTGCTAATTAAATAATTATTGGACATTACTAACAAGTTCCCTGCTAAAAATGTTATAAGCAATTGTTATTTAGTAGTAATATAGATTTCCATATGTCCACCCTCAGTAATTGACACCAGTCATATGGTTGCCAGGGAGGAGCACAACCCTTTCCTTGTTTTATTGGTAATATTTTGATCATTGAAACTTTCCTAAATATTCTGATATTTTGCGGGTAATAGATTACAAATATTTGCCACTATATGAGCAGGGTCAAAATATACCTTGTCACATTTACAAACTGAATATCATAGGGAAATGGCATGTTTCCATAATTAAGGTTTAAACTCATCTTTTTGTTAAAAATAATGAAATGTAAAGCATGTAAGAATTAATGAATCCCTTTATATTTTATTTACAATTTATTTTACAACATTGCAGATGTGATCAAGAAAAAAAAAAAAAAGTTGCCAATCAAGGCAAGGTTTTACTTTATTTTGCAGTATAAAGTTTTGACTGGAAGGCATAAAATTCAACCCTAGTAAGTTCTCCACAGAAAAGGTCCATATTGACTCCTAATTGAAATTTTGTCATGTTCTAACTGGAGACAGAGTTTCAAAATATTTTGTTGCTTACCTGTATTCTCAGGAAGGAAGATGAATATAAATATGTATATTGAATTATGAATCAAATAAAAATTTTCTAATTGTAATAACATTTTCAGTATAAAATTTAAAATAAAAAGGTATTCACCTATTTTGTAAGAAATAGTTTGGGGTTGCACTATACACATCTAAATTTTTTGTAATTTTCAAAGCTTTGTAGAAAGTGGACAAGGAGTAATAGAGAAATTAGGTAATGGGTATTGGCATAGAAATTGGAACATGTAGACATTTCCCGTAACATTAAATTGGGGGGGGGGGCTTCATTAAAGAACTTTACAAAAATTCATTCACAAGCACTTTCATTGACAGTTATTTCTTCCACAAACTTTACAACATTCTAAACACTTTGTACCTGTGCTATTTGTTAAACTTGAATTGTTTCCATTTTTGACTTATCAAAAACCCATTTGGTAAAAAAGGCTTCCAAAAAGTAATCTAAAAACACCATGGTCCATATACAAGATAAAGTTTTTAATGCAGAATGTATATGACTGCTGATCATATTTATATGTAGAATGTTTTTTTCCCCCCATTGGTAATTTTAACTTCATTGTGGATTTCAACATGTGATAGCTTTTTTTTTTTTCAGGATTTATTTTGTCACTGCTTACTAGAAATTTGAATTTGCCAGGTGTCAATGTAAAGCTTTATTGACATGTTATCCTATTAAGTATCCTGGGCATGATGACACTGACCACCTTCCTGTTGCTGAGGTATGATGACTCTTTGTAAAGTATTTCATTGTCTGAATAGGTATCCCAAACAATTCTTTCTAGTGTGTCATTACTTTTTATATCATGTATCTAAATTATGCCACTAATTCAATGATAGACAGAGCCTTTACTGCATTTTTTAAATTGACAATTTCATAGTAGCGTTTTTAAAATTTGTTGCACTCAGAGTTGTGTCTCCCTACACATCAAAATAGTCCAGTCTTAAAGAAAAAAAAAAAAAAAAAAAAAAAAAAAGATGCTTGTCAATCTGATAGCTCAAGATAAGGTTTGAAGTTGTCTAAGTCGAAAATTTTAGGGGAGAGAGATAGAGATATATAGAGAGAGAGATATATAGAGAGAGAGATATATATAGAGAGAGAGAGAGATATATAGAGAGAGAGAGATATATAGAGAGAGAGAGATATATATATAGAGAGAGAGATATAGAGAGATATAGACAGAGATATAGAGAGAGATATAGAGAGAGATATAGAGAGAGATATAGAGAGAGATATAGAGAGAGATATAGAGAGAGATAGAGAGAGAGATAGAGAGAGAGATATAGAGAGAGATATAGAGAGAGATAGAGAGAGATAGAGAGATAGAGAGATAGAGAGAGATGAGAGAGAGATGGGAGAGATATGAGAGATGGAGAGAGATAGAGAGAGATAGAGAGAGAGATGAGAGAGAGAGAGATATAGAGATATTCCTGTAGTCCAATGTCTTAACTTTAATAATCAGTTGGTTTCATTTCTCTGCTCCCATACAACTTGAGGCATACAAATAAAAGATAATGTACAGTATTCATTTTGTGCAAAACCATTGGGTCAGACATATTGAAATTTGTAAATCAGGCTGGTTTCATTGATGGATATTACAGTTTAAAATTTAATCATACATTTTCTTTACTGATGCATTTTAAAACTATATAAAGTACTTATTGTATATTGTCCCAACTGCCATGCTCAAATCTTTTGCCTGAGGTGTTGTTTTTATGTAATTTCTTAAACATTAAACAGAATTCATATTCTAAAATAAAAAAATTATAAACTGGATATATCCTTTGTTCCTTAAAATTTGCACACATTTGTAAAAAAATTAAAATAAAATTCTCGGTATTTGGGAATTAGATTGAAAGTTTGTTTATATTTGTTTAAAAATGAAACTGGATACATTTTATAAAAAAAAAATTACATTGTAATTACGCCATTTTCACAATGTATGTAATCAGCGTCTTTCTCTTAAATAATTATTTGTTTACTAATTCTAGGAATTAGGTCATACTTTGAAGGTTTAAAAAAAAAAAAAAAAAAAAAAAAAAATCAACATTTTTAAACATGCTTTGTCTTTCCGCAAGTTGTTATGGAAGATAAGTGGGTATTGGTATATGTATAGTGTAGGTACCTCCACTAATTTGTGATACCTAAAGTTTAAAATGAATTTTAAATTTAAAAACCTTAAATTTACTACTTATAGTAAGCAAAATAACCTGTAGTGTATTTCGAACTGAAATTATATTGATTGGAATAATTTTTTTTTTTTTAAATAACTAAAAATAGCTAATTAGTGCCATTAAAAAAAAACAAAAAAAAAACAACAACAACAAAAAAAAAAAAAAACTTTCATCGCAATGTAATTCTCTGTATTAAAAAATCTTCTGAAATTAAGATATACTTTTCTAAAACTTTGAGGAATATTAGCTGACTTAAAGTATAATTAATCTGATTTGAAACAACTCTTTACTTTAAGTTTAAAATAACATAGAAATGTACTTGTTTACATAATTGAAAAACATTGATGGGTTTATTGTTGTTCTACGGAGACTTATAATTTAAGATGATGACAGATGACCATCTTTTAAGTGTGTGATTATTTTTATTAAGCTTTTCAATTTATAATTAGCAAATATGGTTTTCACTTAATAACCTAACATGACCAAAGTTTTACAAAATGTTTAAAAAATTTGAAGCTTTCTAAATTACTATAATTAGAATAAAAACAATTCTTTTAAAAATTTTTAATCTTAAGACTATAATGTCCTTAATATATATTATTTATAAAGGCAATTAAAAGCTTACCAAATTAAATAATTAAAGGATATTATTTCATTTTTTATTTTACTATTTGAAGTAGATTTTTTAGGAAAACTGAAACTGTTGGGGGAGGAGAATGATTTACATTCTGTAAGGAATCCTGCTTTTATCTAATAAAATAAAGTTTGCAACAAGGATTTAAATTTGAAATTTCATGAAATTAAGTTAACGGGATTGGGGTGGGGTTGGTTGTAACAGATGTACAAAAAAATTAAAAAAAATTTTAAACCAAGATTTTCTAAAAATAATAATTTTAAAAATAATTTCATTCATTTGTGAATAAGTCTTGAAAGTTTCTTTAAAATCCAGCAATTATTTGATTTTTGTAAAGGATTCCCAAATTAATGGGAAAAAAAGTGTTAAAATTTTCATAGTCAGCTTTGTTACACCACTGACAGGGAAAAATTTTTTTTTAAATTTTTTTATTTTTTTTTTAAAACCAAAATTTCAAAAGTACTATGGTCTTTCCTCTTAATAACATTTAGACGATAAAACTTTTTTTTATTAAGTTTAAGGCCCCTTTTCATCATACTATGCTGTTTTTCAGCAAATTAGTGGAGGTACCTATGTTAGTGTATTCCATGCCAAAGATCCCTACCTGGGAGTTTAATAAAAATTTACTTAATCTTCTGTTCTGTGGATGATGAAGTGCATGTTCTGAGAAAGTTTTTTTCTAATGGGAGAAGCAGGCCAAAGAAAATTCCAAATTCCTTGCAATGTATAAAAAGATTGCTGATAAAGTTAAAAACTGATGGAGAGAATAGACATTACAGTGATATAACTTAAGTAGGTAATCTCCAATAAGTTGCTGAATAAAAGAACATAGCATGATAAAAAGGACCTAAGCTTGATAAAAAACAAAGTTTTATCATCAAAATATTTATTATTAAAAGGGAAGACCCAGTTATTTTTTAAATCTTTTCTAGCACATTCAAAATTTTGGTTTAAAATCTTTTTTTTCTTGAGTCAGCAAGGGCAGTAAAGATTAGTATTAGAAAATATAACACCTTTCTGATGAAAAACACATTTATTTGGAAATTCTTGCAAAAATCAAATAACTGCCAGATTTTAATGAAACTTTCAAGACACAAATGAATGAAATTATTTTAGAATTTCTTTTTAACTCCACTGTAATGAAATTGAGAAATTGTGTCTTGGTTCATATTTATCCTCCTTATTTCCTTTCTAATTAAGTGTTTAAAAAAAAAAAAAAAAAAAAGAAAAAAAAAGGACATTTTTGATTTAATTAAAAATCAATAACTGATGGCAGTTTTTTGTTTTTAACTTTATTCTGAAGAGAGAAAAAGTATTTATCTTTATATCTGTATTTACCCCATATTCTAAGCACAAGTTTTTGTTAGGTACTCAAAGATTTAGTTTTATTCTTTGAATTAATCACTAAAGTCTTTTCTATTTAAAAATGAAAAATCCAATTCTTCTATTGGTTTAAAAAACAGTGTTATATTTTCATAATGAATGACAAATTTGCAAAAGTCTGAAAATTTCTAGTTTTTAAGTGATATTTACATTAGGTTAAAAGATAAAATTAATGAACTAAAATAAGCTTTAATAACAGTTATGTTGCAGAGCATGCTCCCTAATTCCATTATTTTGCAATTAAGAAAATATCAAAATTAATAACATTAATTACCCTTTTTTAATTAAAGTGATAAAAATCCAAAGAAAGCAGTGAATTGCAAAGGAAGCAAGAAGACAATTTTTTTTTATACAGAAGCCTTACAGATGCATCAACAAGACAGAAGAGAAACAGCTTTATAGGAGAGGAAAAAAAGCATTATAGGTAACTATAAATAATGAGGAAAAACACTGCAATAGTGGCAAAAACATAATAGTATAGAGAAATAAAAGAAACAGTAAAATGAAAAATCTCCACATGCATATTGTTTGTTGAAAGTGAAATTAAATCAAAAAGTTACAAAATTAAATTTGTATATTTGAATGAGTGACCAGTTGGATATAAGCTGATACAATATTGCATGTCTTGGGAACATGGAGAAGCCTTGTTGATAACACTGACAGCAATAGTAGCAGCAGCAGCAAACAAAATTCTTACCATGCTTTTCCAAGCTCCCTGATATCTCTCCCATCAAGCACCTGTGATCTATCTCCAGTCACTGGATGAGAGAGGTTCACTGGCTTTCCACACCCTCAACAATAGCTGGTCTGCTCAGCATCTTAAAGAAGAGGGGGTGGGTGATAAGGTTTCAGAGAACTTCCTGGGTTAGGCAAGAACAGAACCAGATAGAATAGTGGAAGTAAAAAGTTGCAATTATAATACCAACATGCTACCAACATAACCAATAAGACAACATCTAAAATAAATGGAAGAGGAGAGAGAGAGAGAGAGAGAGATAGAGAGAGAGATAGAGAGAGAGAGAAAAAACCTATCAAGAATTAAATAGTGAATATTTTTGTTACATAAATATCTTGAATATATAACATAGAATAAGCTAATAACTTTGAACAGATTGACATAAGGTAGCAAATTTAAAAGTAACAAAAGCACAAATAAACATAGCCAGAGCAAAAATGACCTTTTCTGTATTAATTTTTAAGTTATTGCAACTGAAACACTATAAAAGCAACAATAAATTAAGAAACTGGTCTATAAGAATCAATGCATTCATTTTTATATTTACAAGAATTTAATGTTATTTTAAAATTTATGTCATTGGCAGATATTTGCTTAAATATACATAAAGTAATCAACCTATTTAATTCCAGATATCTGGATACTTGTGCCAAAGTTCATTTTAGAATATACAAATCATTTGAAACCATATCTGCTTTTTGAAATGGTTATTCATTTAAGACTTCAATTGTTTTATTATGCTGATAAATACCTCCACTTTTTCATGGGAAAACTGCATAGCAGAATGAAAAAGGCCACAAACTTAATAAAAATGAAGTATTATTGTCAAAATGTTTATGTTATTATTAAGATGAAAGATCAAAGTATTTTGTAATTAATTTTTGAAATTTTTTAATCCTTTCTAATATGTTCAAAATTTTAGTTAAAATCTTGTTTTGTTTACATCATCAGAGTGACATAACAACATTGATTTGTGCTTTTTTTCCATTGAAAACATTGATTTGGAAATTCTTGTAAAAGTAAAATAATTGTCTAAATTTTAATGAAATTTTCAAGACTTATCCACAAATAAATAAAATTATTTATTTTAACATGTTATCCCCCACCACTTACTAAATTTCATGAAATTTCGAGTAAAAAAAAAAAAAAAAAAAAAAAAATTTCTTTTTTTCTTGCAAACTTGCATGAAAATCTAAATGTGATGTTATTATGAAACGATTATGTGATCTAACAGTTTTGTCTCTTTACAGAGAAATTAATTTAAGAAAATTTTGCAGTATTTTAATTTTTTTTAATTTTTGCATAAAGCATCTTCAAAAGTTAAATAAAAGTTAATAAATTAGATAATTGTAGAAAATATGTTCATTTGTAAAAATTACTACGTAGTTAACCAAAAAATACGCTCACTTAGATTTCTTAAATCTCGTATCAATTCTAGCCAGCCATACTAGCTGTCATTGCTTTGTTACTCAATCGCCCATCCATTATTGCCTCAAATAAGCAGGGCCAATCATTAAATAAATGGTTGTATATTACTTTTTTATAAGTAATATTTATTTTAAATCAGATTAACTTAACTTTAAATTTTCTAATTTTACTCAAATAATGTGTCAGGTATATGTTTTTAGGAAGAATTTTAAAAATCGATAAATTTTTTTGTTTACAAATTTCTTAAAATTAAGAAAATGGAATGGCCACTTTTAAGAAAATTTAAAAAAATTTAAATTAAATTTGACATTCCAATCTATATAATTTCTATCTGAAATACACCAAAATATTTTACTTACTGGAAATAAATTTAATCATTTTGCTTTCAATTAAAGCTAAAATGAAATCTTCAAGGATGTTTTTTCATTTTTTTAAATTCATCTTGAACTTTAGGTATCGAAAATTTACACTGAAATAGTGGAGGTACCTACTGATAAAGATTTTTTTGTCATAAGATTTTTTTTTTTTTTTAGAAATATCTGGCATGATTAAATTAAAATAATTTTTGAATGTCACAAATGTAATAATAGCAGAACAATAGTTTGCATTTATCAATTTATAGTCAAGCTTTAAGAAGTAAAAGGACTTAGCAACCAAATGCAAGTCACAGAACAACTAAGAGATAGATAGATTTTCTAAATCTCTTGAAGGGATTTAGATTTTTTTTTTTTTAAATTAAATATACTAATGCTTAATATATATAAAAATACACTTGATGTCTGATTTCCTATGTTAGTAAGGTTACTAATTCCAAATTCAATCTAATTTTGTCCACCCAATCCACTTAAAAATAATTGAATACAGAAAAAAAGATTAAAAAGATACCTATTTACTTTTAGATAGGTTATGTCACTCAAAATTAAATTATGACTGATGAAAATGTATTATTTAAGAGCACATCATGGGAGAGTTGAAGTAGTTATGTCCAAAAATTAAACACCCTATTTTTTTTGTGCATAGAGGTTCTACATTAGAAAATGCTAAGGGGGTGTTAAAGAATTTTTTTTCTTGCTTTTCCATACATATTAATTGCAGACATAAAAATAAATTTTCTAATTTAAGCTTTTGGTTCATTGGATTTCTTGATTAAGAGGTTTCAAATGTGGACAAGGAAATTATTTTAAAACATTAAAATTTTGTTGAAATGTTTGTTCAAAATAGCTGAGGATTAGGAAAGCTGTAGTTAAAGACGATAGAATGAATAGAAGATTAGGTAGGGAAAACAAAGAGGTTTATTAAATACTCATACATAGAATGAAAAAACTTAAGTAAAATCAATTACTCCTCAAATTCTACTCTAATGTGACTACTTGACATATTTATAAGTAGAAGTCCATTGTCATGGTAGTTGGGAAGAGCAGGAAATACGCAGTCACATCTCCCTTTTCATTTCATATTCTCAAATCTTTTTTTAACTCGAATTCACCCTCAGCTAGCTGGTACATTTTTTCCCTTTTACCTACACATGGCGCTGATATCACAGTCTGGTGTTATGGTAGCTATGAGCAGCTAAATGTGTCATGCAGTGCCTGTGATCAAGAAGAGTTTTCCTTACAATCTCTCCATCATAGCTGTTTTATGTCTTGTGCAGACCATTTTGATTTTTGAACCAAATATATTACTCTGCTAATTTGCTGGAATATCATGCCATCCTCCCATGACAGGAAAACTGTCTGCTATTTCTTATAAATAACTTATCTCCAATTCAGAGAGTTGCAATTTTCTTTTTATTTTATTCCCTTGAAACTCAGGCAACAATTTAGAGTATACAATCCTTAATTTTCTTGAGAACATTAAATTGGTGGGTGATTTCCTCAATGTATTGTTAAGATTTGGGATCTGTACAAAAATAAAAAAAATGCTTCAGATTCTGGATGCTTTCTACATTACTTGTTGAAATTTCAGCTAATGTAATTTTAGTAATATTTTCTTGTACAAATACTTAGTTTCCATGAACCCAAGCAAAGGGAATGGGGCTGACTGATTGGGAAATATAAATTTTTTTTCAAAATCTAAAAAAAATACCTGTTTTATTGAAATCCAATATTTACCAAATTGTTGCTAGATTTTTAGAAAATCTCATACAAATCTCACCTTGACTTATGCAACATTTCAACCACATAGCCTTTCTTTATAATGTATATAAAAATTTGCAGAATACTTTTCATTTTTATTAATGACATATTTTGCTAATAATTTTTTTTACTTTCTGCATTTTCCATATGGTATCTTTGTTTTTTCTTTTAAGAGATACCTACACTATACAGAAATACTGACAATAAAAATGTACCAGCTGATATTTATCAGTCACTTAAAAGTCAGTTCAAAAAGTCTTATGGACATTTGTTGCAAATGAAAGTACAGGAACCAAACATAACTTAGAAGAAATGATGTAATAAATGTAAATTTCTCTACCTAATTGTACATTTTTTTTTAACAGGTCTTAAAAAGCAAATTCCTGATGTAACAAGTAATCAGAAATTTGCTTTTAAAGAACTTCATAATAAACATGGAAGAAAAGGAAGGGAAAAGAAAAAAAAAATATTCCAAAAATTTTAATAATCGACAAATATTCAAATATACATTTTAATAAAAATTGGCTTATATTATAAAATTTATCTATTTATAACCATTCAATTTTTTTTTTTAATACTAATGCAACTACTTAGTGTAATACATAACAAAATAGTTACCCATTTTCAAATTTTAGAAAAATTTTATTAATCAGTAACTATAAAAAAAAAAAAAAAAAAATCTATTATCAATTAGTATGGTTAAACTGAAGAATATTTTACTGCACTGAGTATTTATGCAATTTATTGAATAAAAATATCAGCACACTTATCCAAAACGCCAAGAGGTTCCTGTATTTTTGTTGTGTAAACCCCCATCACCCCCAAAAAACTGTTTAATAAAAACATGTTTCTTAGTTAATGTGAAGTCATTAACATTATCAAAAATAGATACCTCCACTTTTTTGTTAAAAAAAAAAAAAAAAAAAAAAAAAAAGAAAAGGAGGTGTGGGGGAATATGATGAAAAAGGCCCTAAACTTGATAGAAAGTTTTATTAAAATGATTATGTCATTAAGAGGAAAGACCAAAGTATTGTTTTTATTTCATTAAATTTTTTAATCCTTTGTAGGACATTCAGAATTTTAGTTAATTCTTTTTTTTCAGTAGACTACTTTTACTATTTAACACCTTTTTTCTGGCAAATTCTCAAAAATCAAATAATAGTTGGATTTTAATGAAACTTTCAGGACTTATTCACAAATGAACAAAATTACTATTTTTAGAAAATCTTGATAATTTTTTTTTAAACATATGTTAGCCCCCACTTAATTTTAAAAATTAAATTCTGATCACAAACTTTGTTTCATTAATTAAAAGCAGGACTCATTTGAGAAAGTAAACCAATTCCCCCCCACCATCGCACTATTTAGCTATGGTAATTGGCTAACTAATTAACCATAGAAATTAAAACAGGAAATATTTAAGACAAAAAAGAGCTATCCTGAAAGATAGACTGATCGATGTTTAAAAAGATTTTATTCTTTTTATGAAAAAGATATTTTTCACAAGACAGTAAAACCATGGGAAAAGCCAGGTGTGAGGTCTTGTCAAGTTGATTAATGCCTCACCAAGGGAGATGGGAGGAAAGGCAAATATTTAGATATCGGCTTGACCATGGTGGTCATAAAAATTCCGGCTTGAGACAATCGCCGATACAGGCAGGGAGAATCAATGTTAATTATCTTTCCAAGATATCATTTTTTTTTTTCTTGGCTACCGGCAAGAAGTAATATGGCAAAAATAAAGTTTTTGCATTGTCTCAACATAGGTAAGAGGATTGTTATTATTTACCTTATCAACGTGTCGCTTCAGACACTGAGACATTGAATAGCAATATGGTGTTTGTAAAATTTTGGCACGAGACAGAAAATAGAGTGGAGAATTGAGATTTGGCAAGATAAAAGAATTTAATTTCTCAGCAAGCCAAGGATTCCATTATAAAGCTAACTTTATGAAGGGACCAGATGGCAAACTTTGACAGTAATTGATGGAGTTGGTAGAGAGTGTTGGCTAAGTGAATTTTGGGTGGCCAAAAGATATGATAGAAATTTAATTGGCATATGGAATTCGTAAAAATTTTGGCCGATTGGAAAAAGAATTTTGTAAACAAAAATTCTACATTATAATTTTAAGGAGGCCAGCTTAGACACACACGCACGGCTGGGATGCCATTGGTTGAGTGGTAGCAATGGTGATAGGCGGAGGTGAATGGATGAGAAAGACGAAGGGATTGGTATAAGATGTCAATGTGAGAGAGAAAGAGTCGAGGAGGATAGCTCTCCTCCTACCTTCCCCTCACAGACACGCACCCTACTATAGCAAGTTATACTGACGAACGAAGCCAAGACAACACCTAAGAACTAAATCAGTTGATTTAAGATACCAACTTGTTTGAAAAATAGAAGTGTCACATTTCGTAGAAAACGGGCTGGGAGAAAACACACACTCCTGTATATAATAGAAGGATAAAGTTAATTTGTTATTTCTTAACATACTTGAACTTCTTGGGTTTTTCTTTTATTTATTTATTTTTTTCTTTGCACTTGTGCAATACCACCTTCAGTCTGGACTCAGCCTACACTACAGCCCAACGCCGGATTGATCTCATCTACCTAAGATCAAAGTCACAACGTGGGTAGGTTAGACTTGAGATCAAAGCAGTTACTCCAGTAACCAGATGTTGCAAGTGAGCTAGGAACGATAGAGCTGGTATTGAACCGGTACAGCTGGTGAAGCCGTTAACATTGACGACCAAAATTCGATCCTGGATGGGCCAGTATCCCATATTGGTATCCTGACCAGGGGATTTCACCGAGTAGCGATGACCACCAATTGACTGGGACACAGGCTGGTGGCGGCAACAAAAAGTCAACCCCCAAAAAATGCTATAAAAAAGTGAAAACAATATCCTTTCTCAAGAGGATCTAAAAATTACCCAAATCATATTATATATATATAGGGGGGGGAGGAGGTTCTTATGAAAACTTTGGAACTGAAATCAATCATGATTTTGAAGTGGAAATTCTTTTTGTTAACAATCAGATTTTCCAGCTGTCATTTCTTTTCCAAAAGCTTTAATCATTTCAATAAAGAGATAAAAATATAATGTAGCCTTTTATCTCTAGATGACTTTTCAACAGTATTTATTGAAATTTAAAATCTGCCACCCACCTCAACATCATTTGTCATCTTTACCGATTTCAACCACTGAGTAACCCTGCACATACACACCCAAATTTGTTTTTCTTTTGAAAGAATTCAAGTGAGAGAATTATTATTATTAATAATAATAACAATAATAATAAAAAAAAAAAAAAAAAAAAAACCATACTATAACTTTCAGTTCGTGAGAAAGTTAAATATTTATTTTTGTTACAGTAAATGCACACAAGCCTCTTCCCAAAAAGAGTCAAAACCAATTGGACAAAGCAATTTTGAAGAAGGGGAAAACAAAAAAGGAAACAATGGCAAATGACTAGTTTCTAAAACTTGGGTACACACCAGAGTGGAACAATTTCGAGAAAACTTATGACAATGTGCTTTTCTACAAATTTTGTCATCATAGTGTTGACCTTGGATGTTAATCTAAAAACCATTTTGCAAAAAGGCTTCTAACAAATCCACTATGAAAGAGACTATAACAACTTTGGTAAACAGTAAAGATATGAGAAATGATTTTGACTTAAAAAAAAAAAAAAAAAAAAAAAAAAAAAAAAGTAACATACACATCAATAAAATTGACAAGATCATTTTTATTAAAGTATTTTAAGGAAGGTGGTGCTATTCCTAGTGCTAAATGTATTAAGCAACTATATCTACCAAAATTGTTTGATAGTCATTTTTCTGCCTGAAAACGAAGCTTACCAACTATAAATATAGCAGATGAAGCAACTGATCACAGCATTTTGAATGTGATTGTAAGTAAATGAAGGGAGCTATTTTTTATCAGTATTGTCACCATCAAAGAATGCAATCATCAAATAAGTCAGTCTTACATCAGAGCTGTTACTTATCTTGACATTGCATTTGATATTACTGCATTTGTAACTGATTCAGCAGCATATTGTAAAAAGGTGCATAGGGAGGTTTTATCTAATATATTTGTAAACAGTTATCATATCTTGTGTTTAAGTATGCATTTTACATTTGTTGGCAAGGTATTCTTACACTGGCCACAATTTGATAATGTTGCTTAATATTTTCATTAAGTCAGTTTTGTTCAAAAAACCTGGATGAAAACAGCAATATCTGAAATGGCTTGGAGCCTACTTGCCTAAAAAAATAATGAAGCTCACCCCTGTTCCAGTGGAAACGTGATGGAATTCATGGTTCAATTCAACAAAGTATCACTCTTCAGAAAAAAAAAAAAAAAAAAAAAAAAAAAACGAAAAGAAAAAACTAGATGATAGTAAACTGCACCATGCATAATAAATTTGTGTCTCAATCTGCATTTCATCAATGAGAACTGCACTCATTTAATAAAAGCCTTGAGAAGCTTAGAAGAGACCAAATTACCACTTGCATGTATTGTGTACAATCTAATGGAATATTTAAAGCATTACCTTGATAGTAGGAGGAAAACAACATATGGTCTACAAACTGACCAGCTTCTGTATGAACTGGAAAGCATAGAAATGAATAAGCTCACATCAAATTTGCAGGATGTATTCGGTACAGCACTTTCAAAGTTTAATAAATAATTGTATACTTATCCAGTGTATTTTACAAATCAGCTTGTCTATTCGATCATAGACAGCTACCATGTATTAGCCATGACATGGACAGTTTTGCAGCTATCAAAGATTTACTAGATCAACCCACTGAACTCCCTGAAGAATTTCAAATTTATATACACTACAAAAGATGATCTACCAAATCCCTTCAGCATTTTAGAGTACCAATAAGAGCAGATTTTCCATTCTGTCAGATTGCCACTAAAGTTATGTGGATGCCAGTTACTAGTGTAGATATTGAATGTCCATCTTCTCAATATAAACATTTGTTCAGTGACAGATGCAAAGGTCTTTTTGGAGAAAAGATTTTAAACTTTGCTGATTTCTCAGTTTAATGTGATTTTATTTTTCCATACAGTAGATCAATAATTTTAATTTATCACTACCTCTACAAGCTTAAATTGTGTGTATATATAAGCCCCAGAAAACTGAGCAGTTGATACTTTTACTTAAGAATATTTTAAGTTATTTAATATATTTTTACAATAATTAAATAATGTTTATTTTAATTTTGGCCCCCATTTGGACATTTTATATATAGCTCCTATTGATTTTTAAAAAAATGCGATTTAATTTTTAAAATATAATTTATCAATAATTTCAAGATTTAAAATCGTTTATAGAGGCTCTGGGCAATATGGGTCAATTTGGGCTAATTTTAACTAGGAGTATCGTATCTATTTATGAATCAGTTATGACACTGAACATAAATTTCAGATTTTTTTTTCTTTGGGAATGATCATTGTAAAACAACAATTCTGCAATACAATATTTCAATACCTTTTGATGTACACAGATTAATTTTTTTTTTTTTTTGCATTTAAATGCTAATTTCTTGGTTTTAATTTATTTTCGTTTGTTTTTATTATATTTCTTTACATGTAATATAAATTAATAAGCTAGCCAGCATGTTTGTGTATTTGTTCCTCTTTCCAGGATAATTTTACCCTGAAATTATATTTACATGAGTGACACTCAAGACCATGAAATAAATTAAACTGGTTACTTTCACACTAAAGTTTGAGGTAATTGGAATCCAAAAAGGTATAATACTGTCGTTATTGGCCTTTTCAATATAGAAACTTTTCCATTGTGCTTAAATTTTATTTGACTAAAAATAATGTTTATAAAGTTATTTTTTCTTATGTCTCTAATATAGAAAAAAACAGAATGAATATTCAAATATTTTAGATTTTATTTATGCTTACCTTTTAATTCTGTTAGTAGTCTGTAGTGCTACTTTTCTGTAGGTTTTGCCACTTTCACTTAATTCTTATTTAGGATTGCTCTGGAAACTCAATCAAATTAGATAAGATGTATGAGGTTTGAAACCCTATTGAGCTGGAGCAAGTTATCCAATGGGTGGATATTCCAGCTAGTAAAATTTTCACTTTGTTTTAATAAGATTTACATATTGTTACACTTTCTCCCTAAGTATTATAATTAAGCGAAAAGCAAAAATTCTATACTGAAAACGTGGCGAAAGCAAAATTCTATACTGAAAAATGTAAAAAAAAAATTCTATACTGAAAACGTGTTGAAAGCAAAAATTCTACTAAAACGTGAAAAGCAAAAATTCTATACTGAAAACGTGGAGAAAGCAAAATTCTATACTGAAAACGTGGAAAAGCAAAATTCTATACTGAAAACGTGGAGAAAGCAAAATTTATACTGAAAACTTTATACTGAAAACGTGGAGAAAGCAAAATTTATACTGAAAAATTGGAGAAAGCTATACTGAAAACGTGGAAAGCAAAATTCTATACTGAAAACGTGGAGAAAGCAAAATTCTATACTGAAAACGTGGAAAAGCAAAATTCTATACTGAAAACGTGGAGAAAGCAAAAATTCTATACTGAAAACGTGGAGAAAGCAAAAATTCTATACTGAAAACGTGGAGAAAGCAAAAATTCTGAAAACGTGGAGAAAGCAAAATTCTATACTGAAAACGTGGAGAAAGCAAAAAATTCTATACTGAAAACGTGGAGAAAGCAAAAATTCTATACTGAAAACGTGGAGAAAGCAAAAATTCTATACTGAAAACGTGGAGAAAGCAAAAATTCTATACTGAAAACGTGGAGAAAGCAAAAATTCTATACTGAAAACGTGGAGAAAGCAAAAATTCTATACTGAAAACGGGAGAAAGCAAAAATTTCTACTAAAAACGTGGAGAAAGCAAAAATTCTATACTGAAAACGTGGAGAAAGCAAAAATTCTATACTGAAAACGTGGAGAAAGCAAAAATTCTATACTGAAAATGAAATTCCCTAAAACGGAAATTGAAATGAGAAAAATCTGTCCCTCTATGTACGCCTTTCTACTATTTATAATACAGAACAAGAATCGGACATCCAGCAAGTATTCAACAGAAAAGCCAAAAGTCACCTGTTAAGAAAAGTTGGTATCCCAAACTTCCCTAGTTTACACAAAAACCTGCCAAAGTAATATGTAAACTAATTAACCTTTTCTCCTTATAAAGATACAATTCTTTTTTTGTGTGAGGATTACTTTTTATTCCACATCTGAATTATGCTACTATTTCTACAACTGATATTTCTTTAACACATTTTTAAAATTGACAATTTCATAGTGTAGTGGTGTCTTTAAAAACTTGCAGCACTGAGTTGTCTCCCCACACAAATCAAAATATGCCCAATGAAAGTAAAAAGGATCCTCACCAATTTAATAGCTTAAGGACAGGGCATGAAGTAAAAAATTTCTTGACAAAAACTGAGTTTTATAGTCACAATCTTCAAAGTGCTTTCTTTGATTATTTTAGTAAATTTTATTTATTATCCTTTTTAGAACATTCAAAATTTTGATTAAAAATCTTGTTTTTCTGGCATCACCAGAAATCTTTAGTGTCTTTTTTGCAGTGAAAGAAACATTGATTTGGAAATTCTTACAAAAAAAAAAAAAAAAAAAAAAATTGCTGGATTTTAATGAAACTTTCAGGATTTATTCACAAATCAATGAAATTATTTTAGAAATTTTTTAACATCTATTACCCCAACCCCTTAATTTTATGAAAATTCCAAGTTGTAACTTTTATTGATTATAAGCAGGAGTCTGAAGAATTTAAATCAATTTTCTTGGGTAAGCTCAAATGAACAGTTACCAAAAATCAGCTATAAATTGTAAAATACATAGCTATTAAAACTAAGACTTTATTTAATTAGAAAACCTTTTAAATGAATAATGTTAAGGACAATAATGTCTGAAGCAAAAAAAAATTTCCAATTAAAAATTAATTTTTACAAGAATTCATTGTAAAAATTTTAATTACAATATTTTATAAAGTTGTTAGATATTTTATGATTCAGTTTCAATGTTGTAACTTCATGATGATTCAGTTTTCAATGTTGTAACTTTTACTGTTAAGTAAACTATTTTTTACTAATCATAAATCTAAAAGCTTCTACTCAAAAATAATGGATTCCATTTTACTGGGAACAAAAAAAAAATATACCAATCAATATAAATTCTGTTTTAAATACAGTAAAGTATTTTGCTTATTGGGTGTAGTAAATTTATTCCTTCACCTTTGAATTAAAAAAAAAAAAAAAAAAAAAAAAAAAAAAAAAGCTTCAAGATTTTTAATTTTTAGAAATAAATTTTAAACCTTAGATACCATGAATTTTTTAACACCCTTACTTTAGTGGATGAATTAGCAGAAAAATTAAAAAAAGATCCACCTTTTAACCCCATTTTAAATCAGACATGTTTTATTAATGGATATAATTTAAATTGTTAAAAAAAAAAAAAAAAAAAAACTGTCACAGGCTAATGACTTGTTTTTTGTTATGCATGTTCTTAAAAATGCATAATCATTAAACAAAATTCACATTATAAGATAAATTAGACATACTTTTAATTCTTTAAATTAGGTACCTTCACTAATTCACTGAAAAAATGACTTAAAAACAAAGTTCTATTATTAGAAATGTTATTAAGAGGAAAGACCAAAGTATTTTTTATTTTATTAAATTTTTAATCTTTTATAGCACATTCAGAATTGTTTAAATTTTGGTTTTTACTATTGCCATTTTAGCTACTTTTTTTCCAATAAAAAAGAAGAAAGAAAAAAAAAACCCAAAAAACAAAACAATGTACAAAAAAAAAAACCCACATTAATTTGGAAATTCTTGCAAAAACCAAATAGCTGTCAGATTTTAATGAAACTTTCAGGACTTATTCATAAAACTGTTGTCTTAAGAAAAATATTTTTTTGATGAATAATTAACTTTCACAAGAATAGTTTAAATTTTTTTATTTTAATTATAATAATTTATAACGTTTCAAATCTTTTAAATTTAAAATTTAAATTTCTGCATTACTTCGTGTTATAGTTATTAAGTGAAAACTTTATTTAATAATCAAAAATTAAA
The DNA here is from genome assembly GCA_903632075.3 of Acanthosepion pharaonis. NCBI lineage: Eukaryota > Metazoa > Mollusca > Cephalopoda > Sepiida > Sepiidae > Acanthosepion > Acanthosepion pharaonis. The sequence continues at coordinate 4,400 of CAHIKZ030002756.1, read as the reverse complement.
AAACTTAATACAAATCATTACGCACCAAGAATATTATATAAAATAGGCACTCACATCATTTTCTTAAATTGTTTTACAGATATAGTGTCTGTTAGACATTTTTTCTTTTTCTTATAAGCAGGACTCCTTGGAGAAATCAAATAATCAATTTTTTTTTTCACAACTAATGCCAACTTTAAAAATCTGCTCCAAATCGTAAAATAAGAACTGTAATAAACTATTTAATTATCAAATTAGATAGGCTTTTATTTGCTTTTATAAATAATATACATTAAGGACATTATCTGAAGAAAAAAAATTATTTTTTTTTTTTTTGATGAACAAAGAATTTTTACAAGAACTGCTTGCATTTTTTCTTTTCATTTTTTTAAAAATTTTAATAAATGTTTTAAAATTCTTTCATGCAGCGCATGGGGTCGGTTATTAAGTTATGTGAAGACTATATTTATTAAGCGAAAATTAAAAGCTTCATACAAATAATGCTGCCAAAAGTTTTTACAATAATTAAAAAGATTTTTCTTGTGTGTCAAAATGTTACTTTTTTTTTTTTAGAATGATATCTCATAAGTGACATTATGGTTAAATGGTCAAGTGTTTCAAAGCTTGTCTCCTCCTTGGGCAAAGCCCCTTGACATATAAAGGTCTTATCTCACTCTCACTTCTTAAATTAAAAATTAAATTGAGATAATAAAATTCTCATTTATCAATTTAAACAATTAATAACTCAGTGAGATATTTTAATTATTAATATAATAAGTTTTATTAGTAATTATCGCAGTTATTAAATTAAAAATGTAATAACTTAATGTAATATTAATAATTAATAAAATTAGTTATCATTATCTTAGCTATTAAATAATGAAATAGAGGTAGCTCAATAATGTAAGAAATTTTTATAGTGTTTTAAATTATTATAAGAAAAAAAAAAAAAAAAAAAGTTATGTCACTTTTGATGCACCGTACTAAACCTGTCAACACATTCAGTCATCAAATTATCGATGGAGATGTGAAAATAACAATACCCCAAGGTCAAGAAATGTTTGTCTAGAAAATTTTATGCTGTAAGTAAGTGATTTTTGTTTCAGAACAGATTAATTTAACTTAAATTTGATAATTTTTTAAAAGTAACGTTTCAGAAATGTACATCTTATTTTAGTGGGAATTTTAAAACTGAAAAATAAGTTTGTTTACATTTCACTAAATTTTTGGAAGCATTGACTAAAAATCATTCAAATTTCTATTTGAAATACCTTACAGTATTTTTTTTCTGGAATTAGAAAATTTAATCCTTTAGCTTTCAATTGAAGTGGCTGGAAAGCTTCGAAAATGATTTTTCCTTTATAAAAAATACATTTAAACCTTAGGTATACCAAATTTTTGGAGGTACCTAATAAGGGGGTCAATATTTGGTTTTAAAGAGTAATAAAAATTTAGACATGCGTTAAAGACTACTATAATCAAAAACCCGAAAACTGTAAATCAGGGAGGGTAATAAAGTAGGAATTGTTCACCTAAAGTCAGTTTTTAAGCTTTAAAGGTAATTTAGTCATAGAATTCAGGACTTGGATTAAATTAAACCTTTGAATAAATTATCAAGTATAACTACCATATTCATTAACAAATTGGTAAAATACGAAAGAAATCATTGCATAATCTTTCAATCTATTTAATTTTTGTACTTGGCGAGCCTTGACAACATCAAATTCATGTCTGAAAGATTTATCCAGGTCATTTTGGATCCTTCTCTGGTCTTCATTAGTAATTCTGTTGAAGAAATCTTTGAGCCTCTGGGAGATATGAGGCTTGTAGTCTGTTTTATCCAACGATTGTACTGGATTCTCTCTTGAACAAGGGCATGTTAAATTAAATAAGTTGAAAGATCAGAAGGTGACGCACATAGTCCATCACCCACCAGTGAAAGCAGTAGTCAACATCAGCCAGTATCAGCCGAGTACCTCTGAGGAGTCAGTATTGAATAAGGGTCTCAACATCGCCACAACCATCAGGTGAGTGTCATACTTGGACATCATTGCCAGAGTCGAGGAGGTGGCCTTGAACATCTTTCAGGCTCAGGTGGATGAACTGAGATGGAAGGTGAGACAGACCTTGGAGAAGGCCAAGCTACCCAGGTCTAACACAACAAAACTGGAGAGGCTGGCGATCGGATCCCTACAGAGGCACAAAAACATCATACTACCGGCTAACAATGCGATTGTAGTGATGGACAAATCAGATTATACAAGAAAGCTGGAAGACCTCATTGGCAATGGTAGCTACAGCAAAGTAAAAAAGGATTCTACAATGAAAACGGAACGCAAATCATCACAGATACTAATCAAGAACAAGAATCACTTCGCACCTAAGACGTATAGACAGTTATCCCAGCGTTACACCAAGCTACTTCACATATATGGTCTCCCTAAGATTCACAAAGACGGTATTCCACTCAGGCCGATTGTTAGTTGCCATGGCTCTGTGGGCCACCCTCTGAGTTGCTTCCTTGTAGATATAATTGACCCATTGATCGGAAAGTCTCCTTCATATGTCCGAAACTCCGCCCACTTCACGGAAATAATGCTTCCATCCTATCCAATCAGATGGTGAGCTTGGACGTGGTGAGTTTGTTCACCAAGGTAACCATGGAGGAGGCACTCTTAGTAGTCAGTGACAGATCGGTCTCTGACTCATCCTTAGAAGAACGGACCAGTATTCCAATAGATAATCTGATGGAGATGTTGACTTTCTGTACACAAACAACACACTTTGGAATGGGATGAGGACTTAGCAATGTGTTTGCCATTATCACCAGCAATGGCGAATATATATATGGAATACTTTGAGGAAATGGCATTAGAATCTATATCTCTAAAGCCAAATATATGGTTAAGGTACATAGATGACACCTTCATACTCTGGCCACACCAGGAAGATGTTCAGGTTCTACTGGACCATGTGAACTCAATAAAACCTTTGATACAGTTCACAATGGAGAAAGAGAGTAACAACACACTCCCATTCCTGGATGTTCTAATATCTCGAACATGGGTTCAAGACATCCGTATACCGTAAACCAACATTCACCAGACAGTACCTCAATTTCAACACCCACCATCCATACAGCATAAAGAAAGGGATTGTCCGCTGCTTACAACACTGAGCAAAAGTCATAAGTGGTGACCCAGAGACATCAGATAAAGAATTGGTCAGTATAAGTAGTACCCTACAACGTAACAACTACCCTGGGTATATGACAGCAGCCCCAAAAAACTGGGACAGGCGGGTACAAGAGGTGGACAACAACACTCAGAAAACAGTCTGCCTGCCTTATGTGAAGGGGTTATCAGAGAAAATACAAAGGATCTGTGGTCCATATAACATCAGGACAACCTTCAAAAGCTTGACGACACTTCAAATAACTCTCGCGAGTTATGAATCATAGCAAAAAGGTGGAAGATATTAACTGTTGAAATGAAACACATGAGGAAATAAACCCCCCCCATTTTGAGAATACAATTTCCCCTAATCTTTAGGCTAGTCTAATCTAATAATCGATTCATTTAGTATCATATTTCTTTTACTTCAAGACTACTATAAGGATTTTTTAACTAGTCTAAAGCCAACATCATGATACATGCGTAGGCGATCACTTATCTTTTCATACTTGACTGATGAGGCAGATTTTTCCTCACAATAGGTTGCCATTTCTTTCTGTGGTAGACAGGTTGCCATCCAAGGCTACAGAACCCGGTCTGTCCTGCTATTTACCTATAGCTGGGGGGAGAAGAAGAGTATTAGCATGTAAGTGAATATAATGGATTTGACTGGAATTCGAGTTGGTACCATTGTTTTGTCAAGCTCTCTATTAAAAGATTTTAGATATATTAAAAAATAAAATTCTAGTTTGGGATACCTAAGAATAGATAAGGCAGACCAACATTGAGCAAATTACATGGTTCCCATAAAGACAAGAAATACATGAACTTTTACTCATCAGACACCACTACTACTATTATTATGCACTTTGACAATTTTCTGTAAAAGAATTTCTTCAACAACCAAAGAGCAGTTTAAAACACTTTCAAACAGTTCATAGATTCTGGAACTCTGGAATTCTACCAGAATAAACAAACTTATTTGCTGTCAAAAATGCATAGATTCTAGGGGTTCTTATTTTGATTAATAAATTTTGAAATAACTGCTTAAAAGTTTTTTTTTTTTTTAACACTAACTCAATATACTAAAATTAAAAATCATCACAAACTAGTGACTCATTACATTATATTTGCCTTCTCTTACAGTAGGACTTTAAAAGCTTTCAGATCTTTGACATTGCTGATAAACTTGATATAAAATAAAGATGGATTTGAGGAAAATTGTAACATTTAATGCCATTTAGTAAA
>CAHIKZ030002755.1:1872500-1883419 GCA_903632075.3 Acanthosepion pharaonis | reverse complement strand
CTCATAATCTAAATGCATTAAAAATTAGAACTACTATATTACCTACTAGGACTATCCGTAGTTTATTAAATAGCACCAGCAGACAACATATTACATCCGATGCTTGCATCTATCAAAATATGGAAAAAAATTGTGACCCAAAATATGTGGGTGAAACAGGTAGGTCCTTAAAATCTCGTGTTGAACATAAACGAGATATTCGTCTCAGCATTTAATAATGCTTTAGTTGTACACACAACTAAAGCAGATCATAATTTCGATTTCGATTCTGTGAAAGTATTAAAATATTTTCATAATAAAAATCTCAGGAGGATTTATGAAGCAGGTATAATATCCATCTCACGCACGGTGAATACTAGACCTGGTTTCTTTAATATTTCCCCTTTTTAGCGAGATTGATGTAAACAAGCATACACATAAGAATTTTGGAACCCAATAGAATTCTTTTTCATTTTCTTTTTTTTTTCATTTCAAAATAATCACAAACTTTTTAGGAATACGTTATGAAAGCGTCGCCCATGTGACGACAGCGTGACCATGTTAGACGGAAGGCTGATCATTTTAAAATTTTCAGTTATCTGTTCTGAATAAGACTTGTGTTTTTATGTCCATCGTATTTGTCATATGGAACTGAATTGTATTTTGATGAATATTGTCTTGAAAAAGGTTTAATAAACCGAAACGTCAGACGTCGACATTTCTTTCATTTAACTACATTTAAGGATTTTTGTTTGTTTTTTCAAAATTTCTTCATTCTGTCGGATTTATATCCATTTACACTTGCTTATATATATATATATATATATGCAAGAAAAATTGAATACAGATATTTTTGAGTTGTGAATATTCATTTTTGAATATTTTCAGAATTTTAATTAATTTGAGGTTACTTGTTCATATTCGAAAACAAACTCACACAAACTTGTATTAATATTCATAATATAAAGTAATTTACATTAAAGATAAACCGTAATTTACATGAAAAATTACTAATGAATCTGGATGAAGGTATTTTAGCAGATATTTATTCTTATACCTACATGTAACCATCAATTCATTTCGCTTTTTTAATAAGCTAGGGTTATTTAAGTCTTTATGATAACCCATTTTTCTGCAAAACAAAAGTTACATTTATTTCCTTTTTCCTCGTACGATTTAGCTCTTATTATAATTTCCCTGTTGATTGTAGGTGAAATGCCATCATTCTTTCATTTCCAGAAATATTTGGAGAGATCAGTATTTTTTTTCTTTTTGTATATTATATTACCTGATGGTGTTAAAAACTAAATTTCGAAGTATTTTGAGTGGAACCAAAATAAAATTTAACATCGTTACCGGAATATATGCTCACTCGGTATACAATATTATCGGTCATACATTACCCGTTGAAGGAACAAATAACATATTAACATAACATTTAAAGAAATAACAAAGCAGTTGCATTAATTTTTAGAAATTACGTCGTTTTTGTTGGAAATATATTTCCTTAATATAATTTTGTTATTATGGGAGATTGATATGCCTATGTTATTAACGCAGCTATAAGTCATCTTTATATCATTTTCGTTAAAAAACTTTTTTTAATGTTGGTGAATGGTTAAAACGCTTATGAATTAAACTTAGAAAAATTATTCCAATATTACCTTGGAAATTCATGTTGAAAGGAGAATTAAAACAATTGATGTTACATTTACTATGTTTCACTTTAATTGTATTTTAAAATATATATATATATATATATATATATATATATATATATATATATATATATATATTATGATTGCGTCGTTCTAAAGAATTTAGTTATTTAATTTTAGGCCAATCAATATTTCCTTACTGTTGAAGTTGGTGGATAGTCTAACAAAGACATACTTATGCAAATTATATAGAATTTTGTTGCGGTGTTTTGATTTTTGCCAATGTATCTATATCTATGGTTATAATCATCTTTTGTGTATGGTTTAAAGTAATCATTATTCAGGTTGATCACTTTAGCATTAGTGGTAGCGGCAATATTTCGTTCGTGATTATCTCAGTTCTTTTCTCAATCGGTCAATATTTCGTGTGTTAATTTTACGGAGGAGAATGACACCGTTATTCCTATAGCGTCCTTTATCCTTGATGTCTGAAATAAAACTATGTCGCCACAATAATAAAATTCCAACAAGTTCGTATGCTACCGCTGAATTTTACGCTCCAATGGCAATACTAAATCCTGGATTACTTCTTTTGGTCTACAGATAAAAATTATGTAATAGAGATTGTCGTTCTTGTTTTATGATATACATTTTGTGATAGAACAGTAATTTATTGCATGATTTATAGCCGATTTTAGCAGATTCTCGTTGATGGACGGGTAAACGTCACAAAAATTGAATGAAATGAATGTACATCCATTGTTCCTTTTTATATCAGTAAAACATTCTAATTCTTCTGTTGTCTTATGCAACTGTTTAATTCCTAGAGAATTTTGGTGTAATTGCATGCGATTTCAATGATGTTTTTGCTGATTTTATCGATACTATTTTAAGTTGGGTTGAGTAATCGATATTGAGAGATGTGTGGAAAATTTGATTATGGATCTTTTTATTAATTTTTAGTTTAGTGTCTATTTTCTTGGCTTCACTATTGATGTGATTTTCCAAGTTATGGTGTGATACTTTTTTTGTTGAGTAGTTATGATAATTGAATCCATATTCCGCTGAAGTTTAGGATACAAATATTTCAAAATTAAAAAAAAATGAAATTCTAGCATAATATATTACTACGCCACCATTGTGATAATCACTTATATTAAAATTTAAATTTCGTAACGGTCAGATTGCGTTGTACACAAAACTCCAAACGGCGAGTGATAATATGTATATTTATTAATATATATTTCATAGCTCAGTTAGAGTACATCGAGCAATGTTTTGTTAAAACCATCAATATTTATATATATATATATATATATATATATATATTAATGAATCATTCATGCAAAAAAACAAATATAGAGATTAATGATTTAAATGGCGAGAATACATCTTCACAAACAATATAAATAAGATACATCAACCTCGAACCTGTATATGAATGATATGATCCCTGTTCATAAATTCCAGTTGCATAAGGTCTTTTAATTTTTACAAGCTTACGTCTGTTCCTACAGACATCCTCAGGTATGGAAATAGATTTTGTTATTGTTTTTACTTCTCGGAAATAGGAGGACAACGAAAATAGAGATGTAATCCAAAAAATGCTATGAGAAATGTGTTATTGTTTTTGAAAGTGCGGTCGCAACGCTGAGTTTGATTTTAAATTTTAAGGTTGTGCGTTTTTGTACAAAAGTGAATTCTTTTTACTGGTAGATTTTCCGTCTATGTGGCATGAACTATATTGTTCTATAATTACAGTAATGTCACACTTACTATCCGAAAGTTGCACGTAGGATCAGTTATCTTAATTTCAATTAAAGTTGCAAATTATAATTTATAAATTCATAAATCATTCATACAAAAAACAAATATAGAGGCTAATGATTTAAATGTCGAGAATACATCTTCGCAAACAATATTAATAAGATACATCAACCCCGAACCTGTATATGAATGATAAGATCCCTGTTCATAAATTCCAGTTGCATAAGGTCTTTTAATTTTTACAAGATTTCGTCAGTTCCTAAAGACATCCTCAGGTATGGAAATAGATTTTGTTCTTGTTTTTTACTTCTCGGTAATAAGAGGACAACGAAAATAGAGATGTAATCCGAAAAAATTCTATGAGAAATGTGTTATTGTTTTGGAACGTGCGCAGCAACGCTGAGTTTGAATTTAAATCATTAACCTCTATATTTGTTTTTTGTATGAATGATTCATGAATTTATAAATTATAAATTGTACCTTTAATTTATATACATATATATATATATATATATGTCTTTATATTATTATCGGGAAGCTTCTTTTGAAACCTAAAGGATTACTTTAGATGCAAGTACCAAAATTAAGAATCAAAGTAAGATTGCAAAAATAAAGATCATGAACTAAATATAAAATGAGATGACACGGTAGAAATAAGAAAATAATAATAAACAATATAATGTAAAAAATCGCCAATGAATAAATATTAAATCCATATCAGTAGCATGGGTGTAAATAACGGTCAAATTTAATCTACGCCACACATCCCCACCCGAAAAAAGAAAACGTCAAAATGCTCTTCTCTTCATCTTTCAACCCATATTTTATCAATACTCTGTATATGAAGATCCTTCAGAAAGATTATCTGATGATCGTCTCTGGCATGGAACTACTAGTGAAATATAAGTATTACATTGTTTATATGTACAAAAATCTACCCACCACTATTGAGATTTATTTCCTGAATAATATGTTAAATTTTAAATAATAATAATAATAATAATAATAATATGTTTTTTCTCGTTGACATGGCAGTCCCTGCAAGTTGTAATATATCTTTGGATATATTTAAATATATATATATATATATATATATATATATATATATATATATAAAAAATACAATTATCTTGAAGTGGAAATCTCAAAATTTGGCATTTTAAAGGACATTAATAATTTACCTTTATTTTGCGCCCTCGGATAGACAGAAAAAGGTTACGATAGACATATTAGAATGATTTCTGCTCGCCAATGGCTTTAAGAATTACAAAAAAAAATGTACACTGAAGTACAGCTCACACATTACGAAGAGGTTAATCTATGTAATATGAGTGTGATCTTACGTTATTTTTTTGTTTTGCATTTTTATAATTATATTCAGTGAAAAAATGTCATGGTGCCATTTCTGACCTTATGTCTCTGGCTGCGACCCCGACTAAAATGTGCATACAAAAGAAATCTACGGAAATAATAATAATAATAAATAATAATAATAATAATAATAATAATAACTGGTATGAACACCACCCAAAACCCGGTTACGGTGATAGGATTGTATGGGACTACACAATACACACTGACAGAAAAATCAAAGCCAACCGCCCAGATATTGTTATTAAAGACCACAAACAAAAAAAGTGCCTCCTTACTGATATGGCAGTCCCTGCTGACTGCAATGTATCTTTGAAGATATTCAAAAAGCGGTCAAAATATAAGGACCTTGAAATAGAAATCTCGAAAATGTGGCATATGGGAACATCAACAATCCCTGTTGTAGTTGGAGCCCTAGGACTGGTTGGAAAAGATTGCAGTAGACTAATTGAAGGGATTCCTGGAAGTCCATGCCTCAAGGAGAGACAGAAAATTGTTCTGACAAGTACAGCCCACACTTTACGAAGGGATTTATCGATGTAATTATTTTTATTTTTATTTTTATTTTTTTATTTTTTTTTTTGTCAGTGGAAAATGTCATGATGCCATTTCTAAACTTAGGTCACTGGGCGGGGCCCGGAAATAAATGTGTAAACGCCAGAAATCAAAGAAAATAAAAACAATAATAATAATAATAATTATTATTATTATTATTATTATTATTTGCACAGTAGTGGGTAGATTTCTCCTGCATATCGGATTCATTAACGCATGCCCAAATACACAAAGATAACATCTGAGAAGTCGAAAAGAAATAATTTTAACAAACAGTTTTTGTGCCTACATTTCTGCTGCAGTACATGGCAGCGGACGAGATATAAAGATATAACAGAAAGAGAAAGAAAAAGGACAACACAGTGACAGAATCTTATCGGTAAAACCGGAAATAGGGTATTATCGAATTAAATGATAAGGATTGTCATTCTATTTCTTTCTATTCAGAAGCGACATGTTTCTATGTTAGATTTCAGATGAACGAGAAAGGAGACTGGCCCAAACCTCACAAGAGCAGACCTTAATATTGAATATTCTATCTGCCGTCTCCCTTCAGGACGTGGGTGATCATAACTCTTCAAGTTTTTCTCTTCTCTTTAATAAGTTTTATCTTTTTGTTATCGATCTTTATCTCTGATCAGGTAGCCATTTACACAAGTTCGTTATGGCGGTTATTCGGTTCATTCCTCTGTCCATCCTGCTTTCAGTATATCCTATACAAGTCAATATCGCTAAAACCTCTTCTTTCAATGATCGCAGAAATTATCAATCTCATGAAAATTTAATTATAAGTTTCATTTATATGTATACATCCTATTGAATTTAGGCTATCGGCATTCCTTGTCGTCTGGTTTAACAGTACATATTTATTCTAGCCTTTATGTTAGATATAATGTAGTTGAAATAAAATTCATCAAAAAAAAATTATCTTTGGGTAAGTAATGTTAAATAATAGTTTCAGACAATTATTTTTTAGTAGCAGTGTATTTTGCCTCAGACTTTCTCAGCCTGACCTTTGAGGTCAGATTTTAGACAAAATAGGAATGTCGATTTTGATTAACTGTGAGAATGAGTTTTAGATTTTGATTGAAAGTGGGCATGGGATTTAGATTAAGGTTTTACGAAGAATTTCTCTTTGGACGTCGAGCTTAACATACGTGCTAGATTACATTTGTGAACTCGTCTCACTGGGTTTTATATAGAAATAAAGTGTCATTCCCGACACTGTTGTTTGAACATAGATCTCTAGTGAGTAAAAACAGCCGATCCCATTTTCAATAAGTACATCACATGATGGTAAAGGAAATGTATATATATATATATATATATAGGAATTAGCGTGAAGTCAAACTGATCATCATTTCTACTCTATCCTCAATCTCTATACTATTCGCTATACTATTTCTCCATACTGATTACTATACGAATTAATATTCGGTGGTGACATTTCAATCGAGTAATGTGAGTGTTATTCGAAAGCGTCTAACACCAGTATTGTTCTATGACGTTATATAATTGTATCTAAAATTACAAAGTCTCTACTAAAACGCACATTACGAAAATGACAACGATTTTTCGTTGACATTACAAAAGTGTGACAGGTATTTTGATAGTTGGTTGTTACACTTATAGACGTGTGAGATTTTCATGTTTGGAAGCGGCTCCTAATAGGGGCTGTTGTAACCCTGACTTGATAGATTGTACGCATGCGGCACTAATAAAATAAGTGAGTTAAAATAACGTTGTTGATGCTTTTCGTCACTGAACCCAAAGAACATATCACGAGAACGAAAAAAAGAAGAAAACTGAACTAAAACGACCTGCGATCACCGGCCACACGAGATATGTCCAAGCAAATCATCCCACGATTAAGATTAAACAGATGTTAGCATTTGAAAATATAGACTTCGCTCTGTCATGATGAACACAGACTTTATTCGGGTGGGGAGTTAAATGCTCAGGAAAGATGGGATTTACAGATTTCAGATGGTCTCACTTGAGCAAATGAAATGATATATATATATATATATATATATATATATATATATATATATATATATATATATCTGTGAATTCTGCTCTAATTTCAAAAGAAAAGCGTTGCCTATAAACCTCCTTGGTCCTGAACCATATTTTCTGATCATACATGTCCGTAAATAGGTTTCACTATTTTTTTTTTCAATTCAAATTAATTAGATACAGGCTGCTTTCGATAAATTGTCGTCATTTTATATTTTTTATTTCCTGCATGTTCGTTGTTTATTTTATATTTTGTCGAAGGCACAGTATAGTAGAGTTATTTGGGAAACGTCTGTGAGAAAAAGAATAGCAGGACGCAATTCACTACGCCAGAAATTTGGAAACCGCAAGCTGTACTGCTTGGCATTCGCACCGGAAGGCACAATACCAACATTTAAGAATAATTGTTGTCAGTCTGAGAGTTCAGGGGAATCGGAAATAGTTTGATCAGTTTAATTGTGATTACGAATGGACGTCAGCTTGGAAAACTCACTCTGATCGTTCTGATAAGAAAAGAACTCCTGAATTATTTTGTAAGGGCCTCAGTCTCAACACGGACGCTTACATCAAGTGCCTTAACAAAATTGATTGAATTGAAGTATATTGAAGAAATTTACTGTTTAGTATTTCAAGATATTTCTGTGTAATTTTGGTAAATATATCTGTTAAAATGAAATGTCAGTGTTATTTTCATTTTTGCGTAGTTTATAAGACAATTTATCCATCTCTTTCTCCTCTCCCCCTCTCTCTCTCCTCTATATATATATATATATATATATATATATATATATATATATATATATATATATATATATATATTATATTGACCTTAGATTTTGAGATTTTAATTTGTCGACGTGTTCACTAACGTGTAGCGTTTTCTTTAAAATCATTTTAAGAGTTTTAATTTGGTGAAAACATTAACCATTGCGTATTTTCACTTATTTGAATAATGTGAACTTGCAGAAATATTTTACTTAAAAATAAATGAAAATATTTGTCCACAAAATTTATATTGCGCAACCTTGTGCAAATAAAATTCACGATAATAAAGCATTGAATTTTAAGCCGGATTATTAACTACGGTGTCATATTAGGTGAATTGTTTTCTCTCGAGTTTTCTCCCTGATAGCTGTAAATTTATTGTAGAATATATCTTTTGTTTCAACGGTTTATTAACGTTTTTCACGGTATTTAATGATGAATTCTATCGTTTTGAAAAAACAATAGTTCGGCAGATATTAAGTATGTTTAAACAAGTATCTAAATTAGTTCGGTATATAACTTGTCTATAAGTTACATATAGTCCCAGCTTGTACAAGATTAAAATAGCTGGATATTGCTACCCGAAATCTTAGTGAATTGCAGGCCTATTTATGGCGATGCAGTTGGCGTGTTCTTTGTCTCAACCAACAGGGTAACTTTGCATTTGCACTCTAAAATCTTTGCCTACTAAAAAAAAAAAAAATAGCGAAAGATGTCAGTGAAATTTTAACAAATGTTTACATGTCCGAACGATAACCAAATGATTATTTTGAATATATTTTGACACATTTGATCAATATTATTATTCCCTTTAATTCCCCTAAAAACGTTGAAGGTTTCGAATACATTTAAATTAAGTTTTATCCATAAAAAATTCTAATAAAATTACATAGTTTTTATAGTAGTGATAATATCAATATTAGAGGTATACTTATGAGAAAATATTTGGCATTCAATGATGAACAGCCATTGCCCACTTAAGTTAAATTTTATAAAATATTTCTTTTAAAACTATCTTTTCAGGAAAATGCGTTTTCAAGTTCAGTATTTTGTTATCCCTCTTTCCAATACTTATGCAGCAGTCTTACCTAAAATTCTTTTTAAAGTAGTGTGAAATTTCAACTTTTTGATTAACTGATAATTTTATCGTCGTGTTACCTGTGCTATCCATTATTGTTGTTGCTCTTGTCGAAAGTCGTCTAGTGGTGATCTTTCTGTTAGAGTAATGTGTTTTTGATTCTATATCCCCCAAAAAGGAAGTTGTGAATCATGGTCCTCGCTACGACCTACAGGCTTAATTCGCTCAAAGATTACTTCGATTATTTATCCGCCGTAGTTGTTCTATACAACTACCAGTTTAGATATTTCTGAATGACTTTTAGGCTATGCATAAAATTCATACTGATGTATCCGTTCGACGAGGTTATTTAAGAACATGACACGTGTTTTCAGGTTAATGCTTTCATTTTTTTCCTTTTAAATCATTTTCTCGTTATGTAACAATTTGCTTGCTAAAACTAGTGCGAATTCAGTTTATTCTTTGCTCAATTTCCTTATCACCTATAATATTCTTTAACTGATCCATATACATAGTTATTTTTAGTGTTTTGTTTTGGATATATTTATCATGAGTTACGTTTCTTGGGACACTTGGTAGAAGATATTGGTTTAATAAGGTAAAGTTCGTACTTATCCCCTCCAAAAATTCATTGTCATGCCTTAATCATTATCAGAACATTCTCCTAGAAACGAAGATAAAGAATGCTGATATCTATTATTAAATTCGTTTGGAATACTGCATCCAATACTTAAATGATCACTGTTCATCGTTTCACATCTGTGCGCAGAGCATTATCTAAGAAGAGTATAAACAGATTGTGGCAGTTATTTACTTCTTGTTTTACTCAGGATAATGTTTTAATTGTTTCGGTATTAGAGTCCAGCTCAGATACGTAAGGCATTCTACATATCTGACTGGTCCAGTTCTTCTATCACATCTAGTTATTCAGTAGTGCCAGAATTTGGAAGGCGGTTTCTAATGGATGAAAATAGGAAGTCTCTTTGGTGTGGTCATATGCTTCTGTGAGATCGACATAGAATTTATATAAATTTCTATTAAACATTTATGGAATTTCATGGAATTGTTTGAGGACATATATACACTCATAACACCTGAGTAAAAAAACAAACTGGTTTATGAGGAGTTGACAACTATAAAACCATTAGAGCTTACTTAATAGAATGATCCTTAAAACATTCACCATAATGGACCCGATTGAGATATACGTTTGAAAGTGTTGAGTACGACATTGTTGTTTCCATAATGTATTAATTCATGATATGCCCACTTTTTTTGGAAAGCGTTTGGTTCTAGACTTCAGTCAAAAAAACTGAATATAGGAAAATGCGTCTCTTTAAAATAACACGAGAATGATATGTGGGAAACAGCTGCCTTTTATTGAATCCAACTAGACATTCAAAACGTCAAACGATTGGTAAATAATAGGATGGTCTGAGATCCGTAGTCATGGAAGGCAACCAAACGAGGAGAAGGACAACTATGAATTCAAATACGCAGACGGAGTCCCAAAGACAGTCGGATGTCATGTTCAATTACGCTCGGGCACATCCTGCGAGGGCAGTGACGCCAAGCTGTATTGGCATCTGCCTTTCTTTGGACAACATCAGTGGCCTGAAGAGGGGAGATAATCTTCATGGGCAACAGCCGTTCTCTTAATAACAAACCTCGCCTAGATCAGCGTCCTGGAGAGAGCACACCTCTTCAGGCGTAGATATATGGTCTCT
>CAHIKZ030002755.1:1815000-1870000 GCA_903632075.3 Acanthosepion pharaonis | reverse complement strand
TACATCTGTGTTGCTATAAGTCTCTTCCTCATGTTTGAGGTGATTGTTCAGCATACGCTGCAATATAGGAAGTACATTTTCTATAAATTAATGAAGAAACCTGACTCTAAAAACTGATGAAAAATCTATTATTTCAGTAAATCATGTAATATGTTCATTGTGTCACCTCTCAGGCAGAGAATGCTAATTATAATGAGACATAACTTTTTCAAGTGATCTACAAATATTAACGACCATAATATGAATTTACTTTCGATAAATTAGACAAAAATAATCCTGACGAAAAACTGAGAGTGTGTAGAATGGAATAGATTTCAGGGTAGTAATACTGAGGAAAATATTTTCATCGATACATCTATAAATGATGTCGTTTGAAAGTTCTGAACGTCAATAAATATGCTGGATTAAAATAATTTTTTTCCAAAGTTATTTACTAACGTCTAATATAGAAACTAATAGGATGAAGTTTCTTTTGTCGTAGCAGGATAACTTTTCCGCTTTCAAATCAAAGTTCTTTTATATTTCATCTTTACGCTAAAACAATGGAAACGCATCACCTTCCGTACTGTCTTTAAATTAAAGACATTTAAGTAAAAATAACTTGTGAATCAATACTAATTATAAAGTAATTTAGAAACTAATGGTGAAAAGATCATGTCTTTCATCACATTCTTTATTTAAAATTCCTGATGGCTACTCCCTACGTCTTAAAAAGAGAAATATTTTGTTTACATACCTTCTATGCGCGAATATAGAATTTAAAGTTTCTGTTTATTAAAAGTTGTCAAAAGCGAGATCACTTCTTTTGTTTTGTTTAGCGAATTAATTAACACTGTAAATGTAATTTGGGATTATGAATGTATTATTGATTCGTTTTCCATTGCTTATCAACGTTTGAAAGCTATTTAAAGCTAGAAAATATTTTCAGATTGTAAGAATTTTTTAAAAATACTACTTAAAACATAGATGGGGAAAGATGTGGATTCATACGTTTCTTAATTGTATGTGTGCGTAAGTGAATATAACGACCCCAAATGGAATTGAAAGTCACCTCTCTGATTTACAATTCCTAGCCATTATCGATTACACTATCAGCACATCCAAGCTTACAGCACCTGGTATCCCAAACACTCACTAGGTACTGACCAGGTTCCATGTTGCGTAACTTCCGAAATCATACATGGCCCCTGTTTCAATGGGATATGGCTTTAATCCCTTGTCATTATGCGTTTGCCTCAAACGAAACTGAGATTTTCATTATCGAAAAATTCTAAGAAAATATGAAATTGATCTAAATAAAATTAATCTAATAGAGGAAACCTACATTCACGAACGGAATCGAACCTGTACCATCCTGCGTTAAACAACACACACCGACAGAGTTGCGTTACCAATTTTGCCACAGAACATTGTGAAATATCTATGTTATCCTTGGGACATTATAACAGATAATGTGGAATATTTGCTCTGATGACGGCAATCTTTAACCAAAATCTACAAATTAATCGTGGAACTCAAATAACAGATTTGAACACCATTCCAACGGCAAGTTCTTCTTTGATAACCAAATGAAAATTGCAGTGCAGATCTCCTGTAACAATTTTTGAAATGAATGACATTTATTTGCATCATATATAAAGCGATCATTCATCAACAAGAAATGGAACCGAAAATACAAGTTGCTCTTAATATATTTCGATGTAACATAGTGATGTGGGGCCAAAGTCGGGACCACAGAAGGAAATATTGGCAATATCGTCAGATTGAGCTTGCCTAATTTTATTTTGGGGGTTTCTCGTTCTGTTGGCGCACCAGCACGAAGTTAAAGTATGCCCACTTTTATTGCAATTTTTGCAATATTTTTTGTTCTTAACTGGACAGAATTTCATCCAATGCCATTTACCACAATGGTAACATGGTCCGGGCGGTTTCTTTAACCTATTTGCGATTTGGTTACTGCGTAATTTAGGACATGAGATTTGCCTTATGTCTTTTTGAGGGGAATAGAAGATAGACTTGCTTCTGATTTTATTAATCTGAACCACACCTGATTCCTCGATAGTGTTTGAGTCACACTTTACAGATATTACTCTTTGACAGTCCTCTGCCAGTTTTTTCAGAGTCAATCCTTGTTCGTTCTCAAGCTTGGTCAGTACCCGTCGTCTGACTTCGGCGTCTTCTGCTGATACTAGACCTTCAAACACTTGAAATCATCGGCAGTCAGTCCGGCTAGTTTAAAATCATTACAGAGCTTGTTTACCGATGCTGCAAACGTTAGAAAATCTTACTGGTTGTCTTTGACTGTGTTCAGGCATTTCCAACGTTTGTGGAACAAAGTTGTGTTAGGACCGAATACTTCCGATAGGAGCTTAATAGTTTCTGAAAAATCCAAGACAGTGGTTTTCTTGGGTAGTATGAAGTCTACGAACCTACTATGTTCTATAGTTCCCATTTTTCTCAATAGTAGACGTAGCTTTTTTTGTTCACAGTCTACGTTGAAAATATCTTCGTAGCGCCTGTAAAAAGCCTCGAACATTTTGTCGTTCTCTGGTGCGTATTCAAAGGTTTCCATTGAATTGTAGATTGTACTCTGGGAGAATATTGTATCTTTTTCAGAGTTTGAGCCTTTTAACGCATTTACGAGTAATTCTTTAAGTTGTTTCTGTTGTAGTTCAGCATTCTGAAGCGTAATTTGAGGAATTCCATTTGTTGTTTATGTAATTCCAAAATAGTTGTTGTTGCCTTTCTTCTGATTTTTGTTACTGATCCAAATTTGCTTTTAGCATTTGGGCAATTACTTTTTCAAAATCTTCCATATTTAGACAAACAAAAATGACAGCGATTTTTTTTTGTTTTGAAACCCGTGTACCAAGGGGAGGGACTCCAAAAAATTTTGATAGATTTTTTCTTTTACACACACACACACAAAAATATGGACAGACAATTAGTTAAACTAATTATGTGTTTAGCTTTGTTGATATTCCGTGGTTCCGTTAATTTTAACGTTATTGTATCAATTTTCACCACACTTATATATTTATAGAGGTACAAAAAGAGAAAACTCACCTCAGTGAATTTGAGGGGAGAATAATTTTATGCACGAGTTCAACTCAGTTACATAAATAAAAGTTTAGATAGTTTTTTTTCGAAAACTTGTGTCGTCAGTTTGTTTTATGACAAACTGTTTTTTTCTCTGTGTGTGAGTGTGTAAGAAATCGTTCTCGTAATGTTATTTGGACAGACTTTAATATTCCGTAGATGTCGAATCGCTAGTTCGTCACTGATGTTTAGTATCTGAATATATATATATATATATATATATATATATATATATATATTGTAGACGCTGGGTGTTGCGTTTAAATCGCTAATGTAGTAATAGCAGCTTAATTTCTCGTTCAACACTACGGTGGGAACGCGTGGAGTTTCTGTGTATTTTTTCGAGTACTCTGTCGCTATTGATATGGTGAGAACGAAATTCTCGAATCTTTCTGTCGCCACTGTTGTGGGATTGGCAAGTTATTGCGGTTTTCGACATGAATGCGTTTCTCGAATTCTTCGTCGTCACAGATATGGGACTGGTAAGGTACTGAGGTTTCGGCGTGAGTGCGTTTCTCGAATTATCGTCGCCACTGATGTGGGGCCAAATTTGGGACCACAGAAAGGAAACACGGAACACAGATTAGATATAAGAAAGATATATTAACAACAGGTTACAGAGATAGTGTAAGCAGAGCTTACTATATGTTAGTGTCCAATACTGGTAGTCGTACGCGGCTCTCACTGTCTCTCTATGTCACTGTCTAGAATGTTGTGTCGCATACTTAATATAGACCTGGAAGAGTCTATTGTGTAGGTAGTTCCGTTCTCACAATACATAGTTTACATATTTTATAGGGAGATAATTGCGAATATATAGAACAATATGGGACACTCTTTAAATTCTCGAACTATTTTAGACGAAGCAAAAGAATACTAAACTGGGCTTTTTTTTCTGGACAAGGAATGATTGATCCTCTCTTCATGTCAGCCAAATCATTTTCGAATATTTATTGATCTGAGTAATACTTTTTTCCATTATAATCTTTTCCTATTCTTTCATCGTTTCAACAGATCTCTTATATTAATCACTATTTTACAAGCTTTAGTGCATTTAGAATGTCCTAAGAAGACAAGAGAACTAAAAGACAAAAGACATGTTCATCTTGGGCATGCATTAAATCCAAGGAAATTCCGCTGATGTCAGAGAAAGTAAAATACTTCAGAGATGAAACGAATCTAGCGGTGGACTCTTCCAGCACAAAAGAGAACAACCGGTAATACACATAAATATCGACTGACCGGAAATATTAAAAACCAAAGTGGGAGCTGCATTGGCCAAATTGAATAGAAACAAAGCAGCAGGGTCAGACGGAATTGTAATAGAGATGCTGGCAGCCTTAGACGACATCGGTATAAACAGGATCACAGAAATAATAAAATAAATCTTCAAGATTGGTGATATATCGGAAGATCTAAGATCTATTTCCATAGCACTTAGAAACCAGGCACAAACGATTGTTAATGTTAATTCCACTGGAAAATCAATCTAACGTGCCACATAACTGTTGAGATGTTGAGTGTTTCCCCGTGCGTGTATTGAAATATGGACAAACACATACGTAGGGAAAAATACTGGTATATCTGAAGAGGTATTTACAACAGAGAGATTAGTAGTCAAACAAACGCAGGTTAGTCATTAACAACCAGAAAGAGTTTAACGTCCAACTGTATCTTCCGGTAGAGAGACGGAAGTGTGATGGTCACCTGATTTCCCAGAACTCTATAGAACTGTCCTATTAGTAGTAGAGAGATCAGTCCATTTTGATGAGAAGGTGGGTGGCCCCAACAATAACAAAACTAATCGTTAATATCCTGATGAAGCGACGCAAAGCAGAATCAGGCCAGAGGTAGTTCAATAGGAGCGAAGGTTCTTCAAAGACACCGGATCAAAGAACGCGATATTTATGATCAGAATGTTGTCAAAATGGATAACACAAATTCAGAAGGACGTGTATTTGTGTTTTATGGACTACGCAAAGGCGTTCGAAAAAGTAAGCCACAAAGAACTGTTGGAAATTTTCAGCAACCTTGACATATTCGAAAAAGACTCTAGACTTTATACTGGCAGAAAACCGCCTGCATACTGATAGAAAATGAGATCAGCAGATGTACAAACATCGAGAAGTGGATAAGACAATAATGTGACTTCTCATCGGAATTATCAACCTACACAGCAAGGAAATTCTGACAGAATTAGAAGACTTACAAATATTCATAGGGTTATATTCTTAACAATAAGAGATATGCTGATTACACAGTGCTGAAAGCAAACACAGAAACGAAACGACAAAACCGTTCGCAGAATGTAGCGAAGGAAAGCGAGAAGAAATGATTAAGCATAAACTACAACAAGACAGGATGAATGGTTATTAGCAAAAGGTTGAGCTCAAAATGCAAATTACAGGTCGGAGATATTAAAATCAAGCAGGTACAAAAATTTAAATAATTAGGAGTGTTCTAACAGAGAACGGAAAACGCGACATTGAAACCCGAAAACATAATAGGGTGGCCAAAGATGAATTAAAAAAGCTAAGCAGAGTATAAATACTGTTATAGTGAATATGACCAGCTTTAGTTGTGTGTACAACTAAAACATTGTTTAAATTTCCGATTTTGATTCTGTGAAGATTTTAAAATATTTTCAGAATAAAAATCGTAGGAGGATTTGTGAAGCAGGCATAATATCTATCTCACGCACGGTGAACACTAGACCTGGCTTCTTTAATATTTCCCCTTTTCTAGCAAGATTAATGCTCGACAAACGTCCGTATAAGTTTTAGATCAAAATAAAATTCTTTTCGTTTTTCATTCAAAATACTCAAATTTTAGGAATACGTTTTCACAACATCGCCCACGTGACGACGACGTGGTCATATTTAAACGGAACGCTGATCTTATAAAAGATTTCTGTTATCTGTTTGGATTGGTATTGCTTTTATGTCCATTGTCTTTTTCATGTTGAATTGTATATGGTCTATGTTAATTATGTTTTATGAATATGTCCTGAACATGGTCTATTAGACCGAAACGTCCGACGTTGACATTAAACATTAAAACAGCGTAATCGCATATTAGGATTTTTGTTTGTTTTTTCAGTATATTTTTCTTCATACTGTCGGATCTATACCCATATATTTGCTTACATATATATATATATATATATATATATATATATATATATATAGATAGATAGATAGATAGATAGATAGATAGATGGATGGATAAGATTAAACAGTTGTAGAGTAAAACATTAAATATTAAAAACTGCACTAATTAATCCTAATGACTGAGAGACGAAACCAAAGATCTTATTTACGGAGAGCATACTCAATTTGAACGAACACTGAACTCTCAAATGAAGGCAAACCAGAAGACAGGGTAGTTTTACTGTCTTTTAAAAAATAGAAAAATTAGAAAGCTGTTCCTGTAGAGAGCCATAATATCTGGGGGTAATAAACTCTGCAAAGACATAATAGAAAAACAAGAAAATGCAGAGAAAATAGTGTGAACAAACTTAAAAATGCATAGAACAAATCTATTTTATAGCTGATATAATATCATTAAATATTGAACACTTTTTATTGAAAATATTTCAATACTTCAATGTTTGACGGCTTGATAAATTTATAAATGATATTTCACTAATCTACTCACATGTAGTAGTATAGTCTAATTATGTATTTGTTATTGTACACAATATATAAAAGTAATGATGATATTCAGTTTAATTTTTAATACAGTAATACTACGAAATAATGCTGATGAACAAATTTGCGACGGAAGGAACGATGTACTAAACAGTAAAGAGAAGGATGTTACAAGTATATAAGAAATATAGAATCGTAGACAATATTCTATTTGGTAAAAAGATATATTTGTAGAAAAACACAAACATATTTAAAAGAAAACTTCGATAAAAGGAATTTTAAAAAAAATATAGTTCCGTAATACCTTGAGATATACAGGAGATTTTTTCGTTTGAGACAAGATTGTAAAATTCGAACCAGAGAAAAAAGTAGTATATAAGAAAAGAATACTTAAAACATCATTAACAACCTATGTGTAAAATTATGTAAATTTTGCATAATTATTTAATTTATGTAAAATATTTAAATTTGTAAATGTTATATATTTCACATTTTTATGTAAAGTATGCAAATATGTAAATTATGTAACACATTGAAATATGTCTACAACACTGAAAACATGTGAAATATGTAAATCATTTATAATTATGTAAATTATGTAAATGACAATCCTTTGTGTACATTTTGTTTTTCCTGAAATTTTTATGTAGGTTATCTCCTAACTATGTCAGTTCAAATATATATATATAACCCAAACTGATAATTCTAATTTAAAAGTTATATTTAAAAAAAAATGTAAATTTTGTATAATTATGTATAATTATCTGGTCCAAATTTTTGATATCATGTTTTTCCTTTCTTTCATATTGTTATTATGCTTAGGATGTATATTATTATAAATTTTGTAGCATATGGAAAATATGTATACGACATTCAAAACGTTGGGCCTTATGATATTTGAACAATAGTATGAAAATATATCCATCATTTTGAGAATACTGAGCACTACGTTTCAAGTTATCCATTTCCGATACCGAACGGTCATAATAACGTTATTTTGCAATACATTAACATGAATTTATATTATATTGTCCTAATTGTAATAAATTCCATGATCATTATTCTGACACACTCTTTGAAATGATCATATTGTCCAAGGCTATGAAATTATTATCTGACATTTTGCCATTTATATTGGCAGAAATATTATACTAACAGACTAAATGTATTGAATCTAGAAAAAATCCTTCCATTAGAGTTCCACCTGATAGAAATGTGTTTGAGAATATTTCAAAGTAAACAAATAATAGGCTCTTGATATTCAATTCGAAAAAAAAATCATACAGACCAGAGGATTTTAAAGATCGAGTAGCGCCTCAGTTTATAAAAGATCTTTTAAAGGTCAATTGTTCGGAATTATTAATCTGCTCAGGACTGTATTATTAATGTAAAGGAAATATAAATTATCTCTCTATATAAATTTAGATAAGAATCTAGGTGCCGGTAATGAAACCCCGGTGGTTGTATTGAATAGAAAATCAAAAACTATAATAATAATAATAATAATAATAATAATAATAATAATGGATGAGCACGGTCGAGGGACTGAAAATTTGAAATATACGTTAAACAACAACTTTGTCCCTCTTCTTCATCCCCTGCCTTGAACAACAAAAAAAAAAAAAGAAGAGGGAGCTGAAAGGGAAAGAATTTCTCTGCTGGAGTCAAAAGAATTTACAGTCATAGTCAAACTACACGAAAACCAGTAACATTTAAAAAGAATAAATGCTACATTTACCGTTTTCTTCCTACTTCCGGAGCATGGCGAAAAGTGACCTTCCACAAATGTTCAGTTTTCCGTCGCCAACGACAGATACTTATCAAATTTTATGGGGTAGGCTGGACTTATACTACAGATTGGTAAACCTCAGGGTGACCTCTTCAAGAATGGGAAAATATATCCACAGATGATGTTAGGCAAGCTCTAACGAAATCCCAAAAGTAGAAATCCCCAGGAAGTGACAAATTGCCAAATTTCTGGCTGTATCATCTCACATCTACCCATGAAATTCTTGCAAAAAACAATATCAACGCTTGTAAATAATCCCTATGAAACCCCGAAATGGATTACTGAAGGTATGACATACCTCATACCAAAAAACAACTGAAACTTTTGGCTGCTAGACGACCCGAGAGAAAAATGAGATCCTTTCCTATCATTATAGACCGATAACATGTCTCTCACAACGTATAAGTTGATCACGTCTGTATTGACGAACCGTACTTATTCCTTTCTCCCTTAAACAAACAGCATTCTCCCACTGAAACAGAAGGGGTGCAGAAGAGGTTCATATGGCTGCAAAGATCAAATTCTGATAAATAAAATTATCCTGGAAAATTACAGGAGACGACGCAGGAACCTAAGTGCAGCGTGGATTGATTAACGTAAAGCCTTTGATAGTGTTCCACATTCTTGATCCTTAAGACTTTGGAAATATACAAAGTCTCCCTGTGGTATTAAATTTCCTTAAGCACAGCATGGGAATGTGGAACACCAAACTATACCTTAGTCACACCGGGGCACTGCCATATCCAACCGTCTGAGTATCCGACGTGGAATCTTTCAAGGAGATTCTCTGTCACCCCTTCTTCTGATTTGTTTTTATCCTTAATCCCTCTTACATGAACTGAACAACAGTAGCTATGGTTACAAAATAAATAAGAACATATTCAATCACCTACTCTACATGGATGATCTCAAACTCTTTGCCAAAGACGACAATGAGTTGAAAGGCCTCCTCAATATTGTAAAATACTTCCAGTGACGACATAGGTATGGACTTCGGATTAGATAAATGTGCAAAAGTAACTTTCAAGAAAGGTAGAACTACAGAAACACCCTTAATAGATTTAGATTTTGTCACAAAGATTAGGGAACTGGAGCATGGTGAAGCTTATAAGTACCTAGGAATTAGCGAAGGAGATGGCATACAACACCCCAAATGAAGGAAAAAATAAGAAAAAGAATACTACAGGCGTGTACGTCTGGTACTAAATACTGAGCTGAACTCAGAAAACAGGATATCAGCCATAAACACATTGGCTGTCCCTGTGGTGCAATACAGCTTTAATGTCCTTAACTGGACCATAGCTGAAATTAAGCGACTGGATGCCAAAACGAGAAAGCTACTCACTTGCTATCGCATGCATCATCCAAAAGCTGATGCCGACCGTCTGTATGTGCCCATATCCGAAGGAAGCAGATGATTAGTTCAACTAGAACTGTCCTACAAAACTACAACAATTGGCCTCCAAAGATATTTGGAAACTACTGAAGACTGGATGATGGTATGCGTCAAGGAACATGAAAGTAGTAAGCGTCTCTACTCCGTAATGAAGGAAGCCAACACATTCAAAATGGAGTTCCAAATGGGCGTAGAGATGCAACTACAGCACAATACACCGGCTGAAACTGCAAAATACCTAAAAAGATAGCTAAGACGAATGCAACAGACCAGTTACAGAAGCGATGGCAAGATAAACCGCTTCATGGCCAATACTCTGCCAGTACAAAACAAGCTGACGTAGACAAAACCCGTACTCATCAGTGGCTACGTAGTGCAGGGTTGAAAGCGGAAACTGAAGGTTTTATCCTTGCTGCGCAGAACCAATGCTTGCTAACTAGGAATTATCAAGCACATATACTAATATATTGTGTCAGCCCAAAATGCAGATTCTGTGATAAATATCCAGAAACAATTGATCATCTTGTAGCAGGTTGTACGGTGTTGGCACCCACTGAATATAAAACCCGACATGACAGAGTGGGCCAATATCTGCACTGGAAAATGTGCAACTTCTACGGGAAGAAAACTGAAAGAAACTGGTATGATCACCACCCAGACACGGTTACGGAGATAGGACCTGTTACAATTCTATGGGACTACACAATACACACTGACAGAACAATCATGGCCAACCTCCCAGATATTGTTATTAAAGACCACAAACAAAAACGGTGTCTCCTTATTGATATGGCAGTCCCTGCCGACTGCAATGTATCTTTGAAGATATTCAAAAAGTTGTCAAAGTACAAGGACCTTGAAATAGAAATCGCGAAAATGTGGCATATGGGAACATCAACAATCCCTATTGTAGTTGGAGCCCTAGGACTGGTTGGAAAAGATTCCAGTAGACTAAATGAAGGGATTCCTGGAAGTCCATGCCTCAAGGAGATACAGAAAATTGTTCTGACAAGTACAGCCCACACCTTACGAAGGGCTTTATCTATGTAATCATTTTTTTTTTTTTTTTTTTGTCAGTGGAAAGTGTCATGACGCCATTTCTAACCTTAGGTCCCTGGGCGGGACCCGGAAAGAAATGTGTAAACGCCAGAAATCAAAGAAAATAATAATAATAATAATAATAATAATAATAATAATAAGAAGAAGAAGAAGAAGAAGAAGAAGAAGAAAGAAAGAGTTTGAACACCCCACAGACCCGGTAATATAGATAGGAGCTGTAAATATTTTCCGAGATTACACAATACTCTCAATCAAAACAATCAAAGCCAATCACCCAGAAATCATGGTGAGAGATTACAAGAACATAAATGCAAAATGCAATCAAAATAAAAGTATCTTGAAGTGAAGATCTCA
Source organism: Acanthosepion pharaonis (assembly GCA_903632075.3). Lineage (NCBI taxonomy): Eukaryota > Metazoa > Mollusca > Cephalopoda > Sepiida > Sepiidae > Acanthosepion > Acanthosepion pharaonis. The sequence continues at coordinate 1,858,653 of CAHIKZ030002755.1, read as the reverse complement.
AAATTGTGGCACATGAGGACATCAGTATTTATAGTTGGAAGTCCTGGTTTAATTGGGAAACGTTCCGATAAACTCATTGAAGGGATCTCATTGAGACCATACTTTAAAGACATACAAACAATTGTATTCTCAAGTACAGTTCAAAATTGACGAAGGCCTTTATCGATGTAAAAAATGTGTGATCTTAGATTGCCTTTTCTTTTTAACAAAAATACTCAGTGAAAATGCCGTTATGATATTTTTTGACCAGGAAATGTGTATACATCAGACATAAAAGGAGGAAATAATAATAATAATAATAATAATAATAATAATAATAATAATAATAATCTAAGTGTTTAAATATCTGACGAGTAAACATTCAAGGAGCCTCCATGCTGACCCTTTTCTCCTGTCTGTTCTTAATCCACGTTTCTCATAAACTAAACAGTAATATCTTTAGATACAAGGCAGTAGTTTATTCATCTATTCTATATGGATGATATCAAACTCTTTCCAAAGATGACAATAATTTAAAATATTTCAGTGATGACATCGGTATGGATCTCGGATTAGATAAATGTGAGAAAGTAAAATTCAAATAATTGAGAATTACAGAAAAAACAATCAATAGATCTAGATATTGTCACAAAGATTAGGGAATTGGAACAAGAAGTAGCTTATATATACCTAGGAGTCAGGGAAGGAGATTGAATACAGCATACTCAAATGAAAGCGAAAGTAAACAAAAATGAATACTACAGGCGTGTGCGTCTAGTTGTAAATGCCAAACTGATTTCACAACACAAAATATCAGCCATAAACAATTTGCCTGTCCGTGTGGTGAACTACAGTTTCAAAGCCCATAGCTAACATTAATCGACTTGATACCAAAACAAAAAAGCTTCTCACCTGTCACCGCATGCATCATCCTAAGGCTAATGTTGATTGTTGATGTGCCCCCTTCCGAAGGCGGTAGAGGAGAAGATTATCTAAAACTTTTGTACAAAAGCATAATACTGACCGTCAAAGATACCTGAAAACTACAGAAGACTGGACGGTGATTTCTGGCAAATAACATGACAAAATAAGAAACTTTATTCAGTAATAAATGAATTCAACAAAGTCAAAAGTGCATTTCATGTGGGTTTACAAAGTGCGAGTAAAAAAGCATAGTGCAGCAGCAAAGAACTTAAAAAATAAAGCGGAACATATGCAATGTACAAAATACAGAAACGATGGCAAGATAAGCTTCTTCATGACCAAAAACTGCGCGTATCGATGGGGACAAAACCAGTACGCATTAGTGGTTATGCATTCCAAGGCTAAAAGCTGAAATCGATGGTTTCACTCTTGATGCATTGGACCAAAATTTGCTCGCTAGGAATTAACTAGTACACATATTGAAAAATCGTGTTAACCCGAAATTCAGATTCTGTGAAATAGTTGGTCATCTTGTTTCAGGTAGGAACAACTAGTTGACCATCTTGTATCCGGTTAGAATATAGTGAATATAAAACTCTGCATGAAAATATGAAACTTTTACGGGACGGAAAGTGCAAGAAACTGGTATGAACATCACGCAGACATGCTTACTAAGATAGGGTGTTTAACAATTTTATGGGACTTTACAATACGCAAAGACAGAACAATCACAGCAAATCGCCTAGACATCGTGAACAACGACCACAAAAATATAAAGTGCTTTCTTATTGACATGGCAGTGCCTGTAGATGATAATGTATGTTTGAAGATCTTAAAAAAAACTATCAAAATACAAAAATCTTGAAGTAGTTGGGGCCCTCTTATTCAATCCTCTTATTCATGCCTTAAATAGATACAAAAAATTGTACACAGAAATACAGTTCACATATTACGAAAAGCTTTATCTATTTCAAATGTGTATGCTCTTAGTGTTATTCATTTTTTTTTTACAAATCAAATGATCAGTGGAATATGGCATAAAGCGATTTCTGGCTTTAGGTCTCAGGTCGGAATCTGGAAGAAAATATGTATAAAATAGAAATCCAAGAAAGAAAATAATAATAATAATAATAATAATAATAATAATAATAATAAATTGTTATTAAAGACCACAAACAAAAACGGTGCCTCCTTGTTGATATAGCAGCCCCTGCTGACTGCAATGTGTCTTTGAAGATATTCAAAAAGCTGTCAAAATACAAGAACCTTGAAATAGAAATCTCGAAAATGTGGCATATGGAAACATCAACAATCACTGTTGTGGTTGGAGCCCTCGGACTGTTTGGAAAATATTGCAGTAGACTAATTGAAGGGATACCTGGAAGTCCATGCCTCAAGGAGAGACAAAAATTGTTCTGACAAGTACAGCCCACACTTTACGAAGGGATTTATCTATGTATTTTTTTTTTTTTTTTTTGTCAGTGGAAAGTGTCATGGTGCCATTTCTAAGCTTAGGTCCCTCGGCGGGACCCGGAAAGAAATGTGTAAACGCCAGAAATCAAAGAAAATAATAATAATAATAATAATAATAATGATATAGGTTAAACTGAAAACGTTACATTTTAAATAAGCAAACATGCAAATAATCAAAATACGAAATATGTAAATAATTAAAATACGATTTGGGGCGACATCACAATTCATTATCTTCACGTTCTTGCATAAATAGTCGCTTAAAATAGAATGGAAACAATGCAAATGGAATATCAATAAATACAATACGGATTGCAAGAAAATCGGTTGAATTACCATGTGAGTAGACACCAGTCGACTATAAATGTTAAACTGAGCAAATCATACTGAACACAAAATTAACATTTAAATGTTTAGAGATTATATTGATGTAACGTCCCAAATTAACCATTCCTACAGAAAAGAAAAAAAGACGAAAAAATGCTATAATGTAATGATTAAAATAATGCTGAGGTGAAGAATTTTATAAAAGTCCTGGAACATTTCACGATTTAACCAACATAATGCTCTCTCGTATACGGGACGATATTCATATTAAACATTCATTTAATTTTCGAAAATGGCTCAAATTTTTAATCAGCCTGTTAAATTCCCCAGGTATTTTCCTTTCGGTTCATGTCAGGGAATGTGCTATCAACCTAGCGCTATGACACAGAGCATGTTGGGAGGGATCTAGGAAACATGGTATTCTCATGCGCTCACACATGAAGTCATTGACCAGGCTAAGCTTTGCATAGCAGCAATGATCGAACGAGTACTGTTATTATAATGTGATATGGACGTTTCCTAAAATGCATCGATTTGATCATTTGGCACACATCAACAATGATACCAGTAGCAGGGTTCAATATAACAAACTCAAATTCAATTCACAGTCTCGTATCAGCAAATGACACTTGTTATACTAATCCAAGCTGATATATCTTCAAGTGTAATTGAAGATTTAAATTTTATATTCATTTCTGAAGCAGATTATTTATCTGTTTGAATGCAAACAATAAAAGCTATAACGCCTCATTCAGATATAAGTTTAACCATTTTGTTTAACCTCTCTGAAAGACAACTAAAAATTTATATTTTTAGTGTGCGTTTGACTGAAACTAAAAGAAGTTAGTCTATGAATACAAACACACCATAAATTATAATATGGAGAAAGAGTTTGAAATAAATTCTAATGAAAGCTACAATTGAAGAATTAACTAGAAATGAAGAGTAAGATTTCAAAATGGTAACTACTTACGCAGCTATATATATATATATAGAGAGAGAGAGATATTTTTTGGTTTATGCATTCTTTTTATAGATACAAATGTTTAAGTAAATGCTCTGTTTTATAGTAAACAGTATTAATAACATTTAACGGCCTGAATGTCCGAGATATTTTCATAGAAAATATTCGTTCTCCAATAGGAATCGAACCTGCATCCTTTACGGAACCGTCATTTCGATTCAGGATATTCCAGGATATATATATATATATATATATATATATATATATATATATATATTTGATAATCAGTAGGGATACATTCATAGAGGATGTAAATCCAACGAGGGCCCAAGGTAATAACAGAAGAAATGATAATTATTACAGCGGAAGCTTTAGAAACCATTGGTAATATTTTATTTCGCAAAACTGATACTTCGTTTTCATCTCATCAGACCAAACGATTTTAGCATTAAATGGATTTAATTAAAAAAAAAGATTCCAGGATCAGACAAAAAACGACATATTTAAGAATAAAATATGCTTTAAAATAATGATTCAATATGGGTAAAGATTAAAAAAAAAAGAGAAATGGAGAGAAAGAGAAAGGGATAAGTCTGTCTAGAGATGTATATATAGAAAATGGAACCTTTGTGAGTCAGGGCAGAGAGTTTGTCGTATTTTCACCGGATGTGAGAAGTAATGTAGAGAGAATATTTTCAAAAAGAACAGAGGAAAAAGAGGAAAGGAAAAATAAAGAAAAGCGGAAGATAACAAGAGAAAAACGGAAAAATAGCAGCTGTATCGGAAGTGGTAATCTTCGGGTTTTGAAAATGAATATATTCAAATATGGGCTTGTAAAGTCTCCGCTTTCATAATCAAACACACACACACACACACACAAACACACACACACGTATACATACATACACACACACACATATATATATAATGTAGGCCAAAACTCATGGGCAATGCTTTGGATGTAAAAATTAGTAGTTTTCAAATTTTTTACACAAAGGGGAATTTAAAATTTTAAATCCAACTATAACATTGCCATTAGATACGAAGTAAAGCATTTAGGCAAAAGAAGGTACGATATTAAGAACACTTTATGCAGTAATCTGTTTATTTCGCTATACTTCTTCTTCTTATTATTATTAGTAGTAGTAGTAGTAGGAGGAGGAGGATGAAGAAGAGGGGGAGTAGGAGTATTGTTGTTATTTCCTTTGATTTTTGTTGTGTGCACATTTCCTTACGTGTCAGAAAATGCTTCAGTAAATTCTCTACTGATCATTTTTGAAAACAAAAAAATCAAAGCAAAAAACCTATGTTCACATGCATTTTACATATACAAAGATTTTGTTACGTCTGATCATTACTTTTGACTAAATGGTTTATTATTCCTATAAGGCATGGGCAACAAGGTATAACTTCAGCGAGTTTAGCGGAACATTTTCTAATCAGTTAGGAAGTTGAATTACTGATGTGCTCATGTGACACAATTTTGAGATTTCCATTTCAATGTACTTGTATTTTGACAGTTTTTTGAAGATTTTCAAAGTTACATTACACTCTGCAGGCACAACTAATACTAACGCTATTAATCTTATATAATATAATAAAATATGATAATATATAGTAAGGCACATTTAAGAAGATGACGTCACTTTGTTTGGAGTCTAGCTAAGTAATTAGTATTGAACAGAGATTTAAATTGCCTTTTTATTTCTTCGAAGTCCAGAGTGTGTTAAAAATGTTGACATATATATATATATATATATATATATATATATATATATATATATATATATATATATATTTGTGTTTGTGTGTGTGTCTGTGTGTGTGTGTGTGTCTGTGTGTGATGCGCAAAATTAGTGCATGTTTGTATGAATGTTCACACTTTTGCGGACTTCTGGAATTGGTTTAAGTTAAAATGTTATACAAGATTGATTTTCAGGCGGTACCCAAGTCAACAGTGATTTTAACCTTTAAACTGTAGAGTAAAATGTATTCGAACCTATATAATGTTTTTAATCGAAAGTGAACGCATCTCCCTCGGTTAGAAATTGCAATCGACTCACCAATGTCACTTTCTGCCATGATAACGACCCCACTACGCGCGCTTCCTGATGTTTTTGATGAGGAAAGAAATATTTCTACTGCTGTTAAATTTAATCTGGATATTACCAATCGTAGACTTTCCCATCGTTGATCAATACGGGCTGATGACCCTTTTACGACGTATGAGGTTCAGGCCACTCAGTTCCTAAGAACCGACAACCAGGCAAGGTGTTCATGCGGTTTGATTATAGTGGTGAAGGTTTTGTGTAGAACCAATCACACTTTTTGAAGAGCCGAATACAGAGAACTGGTGTACTACGTGCCACAAGGTTCCTCAAACGACCATCTACAGGTTTTGAATATAGAGTTGTACTTCTATACCGGTTGGCATCCAAGGCTACGGTACCCAGTCTGCTCTCCTTTTTACCCATAACTGGCTTGGAGAGAGAAGACGAGGTTACGTAATTTTCCCAAGTGCCTCCTAATACAAATACTTAAATCCTAAAATAAAGGTTTGATTGCCTAAAGATAAATTTATTGACAAAAATAAATTTAAGTAATGCCGATAATATCTGAACAAATGCTAAAATATAAATGAATCAGGATTTAAATTGTATCTATATTTGAATTCTGTTCGAATTATTAACTTACAAATTTCTGCCGAATAATCCGAGAAGGTCAGGCAACATGACGGAAAAGTAATGCGCAAATCTACTATCTAAATCCATAATAAATTTCAGTTGTCAAATCCCTGGGGTGTTGAAAGATATGTTGATAAATTCTAATATGCGATGTTTAAATTAATACATCTCAAAATCCGTTGAAAATTTGGTTTTATTTGTTTTACAGCATATCAAACTCAATGGGTTATTTAATGCCGAAAAGATTTTCATTGTTCGTGATGTTGTCTTCCAAAAATGTATTGCCGGCAATATTTTATCTTCAAAACATGAATGGTAATTATTTCTTTTACAAAAGTATATCGAGGGTATTAAAAAATATTTTTAAGCTTACTGTTTTGACCTCAGTTTGGGGGTTAACTATTTGCCAATACCTGGGACCCTAAAAGTTGCTACCACACCGGGTCAGGGTGGACCTGGGAATACCAGTAATTAATTGGTGCTTCCATGCTCCTTAAAACCTCCTGATCAGAAGCCTTGCTGTTAGATATAGTTTATCGTCTTACCCAGGACGGGGAAAAGTTATTATAACAAGTTAATGCAAATATGAAAGTAAATTGACTTAATTTCCAAATGATAACAAATTTGGCCTCCTTGTTATTACAGATTATGAGAAGTAAAATTAGAAAATCTATGACTTTGGAAATTTGTAGATTTTGATGCCTGTAGTATATCATTTGAGATATGCTAACGGAGTGTATTGCTTTCAATGATATCCGATTGCCGAGGTTGGGGATCAGTAGCTCCAGGAATCTAAGTATATGAAAGTTGAGAGCACGTTTATGACCTTCTGACTTTAACGCACTGAGTCGTAATTGCAGACCTGGCTGGTACGAATCAAGGTTTTTCATAATGAAAACATGACGAGCATTATTAACGCGGATATTAAATCACAAGGTCCACCAGCAATTATGGGGTGCTTCTACGCTCCTCAAAACCTCATGATCAGAGGCCTTGCTGTTAGATATAGTTTATCGTCTTACCCAGGAAGGGAAAATGTTTGTATAACAAGTTAATGTAATATGAAAGTAAAGTGACTTAGTTTTCAAATGATACCAAATTTGGCCTCCATGTCATTACAAATTATTAGAGGTGAAATTAGAAATCTAAGACTTTGGAAATTTGTGGGTTTTGATGCCTCCAGTATATCATTTTAGATGTGCTAACGGAGCGTATAGCTTTCAGTGATATCCGATTGCGGAGGGTGGGGCTGATTCGCTCCAGGAATCTAAGTATATGAAAGTTGAGAGCACGTTTATGACCTTCTGACTTTAACGCATTGAATCGTAATTGAAGACCTGGCTGGTACGAGTGAAGATTTTTCATAATGAATAATTGATCTAACATGACGAGCATTCTTGAGTCGAATATTAAATCACAATCTTATGGCATGAGATATGGAAAAGTGAGAGCAAGTGGCCTATCTATCGATCTGACTCGTAGAACTTTTAGATCCAGTTTAGATTCAGTATTCTTTTTAAATTAATTCATTAGCCATTCACTGCCAATGAGAATTTCAAAAGGACATGCTCATGGCTTGTACAAAGGCGAGCAGTATGTCAGTTTGATACTAGACCTGCATTCTAGAATTTCTAGAACATTTCTCGGTTGAAATCCAGGGTCACGTTAGCTAATTTTCAGATTACAAATCATCTAGTTAACCTTGCTTATATTTTCTGATTGAACTTCATTTGAAAACTTTTCAGGCATATTTAGAAAGCCGAGAACCCTTCTTATCTTCTGCTTTATTCTATGCGTCGTGTCCGTTCAGAAGATTTGCGATCATGATCCTCCACATCATCCAATCCCATATAACTCTTAATAAGTTTTATTTTTCCAAACCCTGTTCTACCATCTATCTTCTCGATCAAATTAGGCATGTGACATGCTGCTTAGATCTATCTTTCCATCAATCTGTCCTGTGAGTATCAAGTTTGCTAAGCCTTCTTTCCTTACTATATCCCGAGAAATTCCAACAGCCCCTTCCTGATGCTAAGTATAAGTTTCGTGTTTCAAGGCGAAAACAAAATTAATTTATTGAAAATAAAGTAACTATTAGCAACAAACAAAATGCCCTTGAAGAAAATTCAATGGCATCACTCTCGAGGATTTCGTTCTGAGTAAGTTATTTTCTTTTATTTATGAGTGTATCATTTTTAAGATCACAATTGTGGTTGAAATTATTTCTATGTATGACTAGTGAATTAGTTGTTATTTATGAGGTCTCTTTTGTGATCATAGATGCGTTTTTTTTATTTGTGCTTGCTTCTCTTCGAGAGTGTCGCTACGGAATATTATCCAAATATTAATTTACGCCCATGTTTTTCGAAATATCAGTTTTCCTAACAGAATTTCTACTCTTCCAAAACAACGTACACAACAACTATATCAAGAAATCAAAAGAAATTGCTTAAATCCGTCAACACAACAATAAAAACAATATTTCCACACGTGATATTACTTGAGGTAATTTTCAGTTGACAATATGAATACAATAGGGTTTTCTATATTTTTTCTAGTTGCTAAGGACATTTTGTTTGTTTTTGATAGTTACTATGTTTTTAATAAATTTATTTCGGTTTTGCTTTGCAAAAGTCCACATCGGACGAAAACTCGATAACAAATGTGACCGAACTTCGCCTTGAAATGTTTGTTATAGTTATGACATGGAATGCTCGGGGCTGAACCTGGCTGGGAGGCGGAGCCCTCATGATCTTTTGTTTTCTGGCGTCTCTGTCCTTTCTCCCTGATATATTTCTCTTCACAATCAGACACTCCGGACTTTACAAGGTAGCACTAGATGGCACGGTCTTCATCGGACTCTTCCCAAGAGGAATGGGGAATGCTATAATTCTTGAAAGACTATTTCATTGTGTCCTTGTAACGCATCTTTGGTCTGCCGAGTGAGCGCTTGCCTGTGGATAGCTCGCCATAGAGCAATCTCTTTGGGAGGCGACAGTCGTCCATGCGGCGGACCTGACAGGCACACCGGAGCTGATAGCGCAGTAGGATGGTACGGATGTTCTCCATCCCAGCACGCTAGAGCAGTTCAATTTTTCGGGACTCTGTCATGCCACTAAACATTCATGGAAGGGATAGAACTGTTTATTACGTTTCGCTCGCATAGAGAATACATGGTAGGACTACTGCTCCATACACTTATATATATATATATATATATATATATATATATATATATATATATATATATATATACGATAAACGCAATCAACTTACAAATTCATGAATTATTCACACAAAAACAAAAGCAAAAGGTTAATGATTTAATTGGCGAGAAATCCATCATCGCAAACAATTCAAATAATATACAAAAACCTCCGAATCCGTTATGAATGAAATGATCCTTGTTTCCATAAATTTCTGCTGTATTAGTTCTTATTTTTACTACAAGCTTTCGTCTGTTCCTACAGACATCTTCAGGTATAGAATAGATGTTGTTCTTGTTTTTTCTCTTAGTAATAAGAGGACAACGAAAATATATGTATTATTGTATCCGAAAATGCTATTGAAAACAAAAATATTATTAAAAATAAGAACTAATACGGCAGAAATTTATGGAAACAAGGATCATTTCATTCATAACGGATTCGGAGGTTTCTGTATATTATTTGAATTGTTTGCGATGATGGATTTCTCGCCAATCTCCTCTTCCTTTCTCTTATCACTCTTATCTGCTCTCGCTCCAAATCTTCCGCAACCCCCTGCATCCTAGTGGCTTCACGCCTTGCTTGGGGCACAATGCTCAAAAAAAAAAAAAAAAAATTAAATCATTAACCTTTGCTTTTGTTTTGTGTGAATAATTCATGAATATATATATATATATATATATATATATATATATATATATATATATATATATATATATTCTGTAGAACCAAATTTCGGTTAATTATATGTCCTCTTCATCTTTCAGGATTTTGTCCAATACTCACAAGGAGGACGGATATTGCATCGCTGTCTAATACTCTTTTCCTTATTTCTAGCAATATTTTCCTATTTTCGGTATTCTGCTTAGCTTTTGGAATACTCCCTGGTTTATCTCATTACGCTTTCAGATCTCAGTGTCGCTCTTTCTGCCCACTGTTAAAGCACCTCCCAGATATTTAGATTTCCACACTCGTTTGTTTTCGCTAACGCAGAATGGTCCAACTTCCTCTGTTTTAATTTTGTGTCGAGTGTTCATCCAATGCAAGTCTCACTGAAATTAGATATTTACTACATTTTTAAGGCGGGAAAAATGACGGTGATAGTCTGCATATTATGAGGAAATGTAAAATACATAACGGTTGAATAGTTTAAGATTGTAGTTGACAGTGAACATTCCTAAGGGAGCCTATTTCATATTGCGGCTCTTCTGAGAAAAAGCCGTCCAAAACCCTCTTACAAATGGGATATGAAACGAATGGGTGTGCGTTGATTGAGTGTATGTAGCATGGTCGGTCATAGCTGTAAAGTTCTATACTATTGAAATCATGGAATGCAGATGTCTCGAACAACAGCCAGGAAAGTCGCAGTAGAGTAGCGAGGTGTTGGAAAAAGAAGATTATGCCACTCTGGTCAAGATATGAGTGATAAATTTAACCAGTTAATATTATAATTCTCAATTGATTAGGCTCTGAATATTCTGGTCGAAATACACCAGCATGCAATATGGAATCTGACGTTTCCTTATCAGAGTACATTTACGGGAAGAAATAATCAAGGGGAAAATCGTACAACTTCTTCAAGGGACTTATCTAATACTTGCAAAAATAAATCCCTGTTTTTCTATTGTTATCTTACATTATTTACAAGTTTTGCATTTGTTTATGTATAAAAATCGTGTATTATAAAATACAAAAAAAACAAAAAAAAAAACACAGCAATTTTCTCCACGGACGCACAAAGAATTCTAAACAAAGACAAAAAATGTCTTCGCAAGAAAATTTATCTGGTACACTGCTGAGAGGTTTCAAGACATCAAATAAATGAAACAAACATTATCTGATAACAAGAAGAAACGTCTAAGACAAACATCACCTCAAAGAAGTTTGGTTACAGAGAGGGTTTCTCTACAAATATAAACTTTATAATTAAATGTATGAAGGAAAAAGATTGTATTCTCTTTTATTGATTCCCTCTTGTTTTATTCTTTTTTAGCACCAAACAGTTTTTTTTATTCTTTTCAAGCCACAGGAATATATTATTATTATTATTATTATTATTATTATTATGATTATTATTGTTCTTGCCATTGTTAGTAGAATTGATGGTGTTGGTGGATGTGATGGGTATTCTATATTTTTTTTTATAAATAAGAAACTACATAAATACAGATTTTGAATAATTAAATGAATTTAAAAATGTCCATATTGTGGTATGCATATGTTAGGTAAAAAAGTTTATATTTTCCCATTCGTATTTATCTCATTAATTCTAAACGAGCACTATCTAATTTACAAAGAAATGTCATTGACATGCTCTTTTTAGCTTTTTATTTATATAATACTTTATCTCTTTCATTTATTTATTTATTTTTGCAATGATTTCGATGTTTGGTTTGATTATTATATATGCGTTTCTATTTTGGAGCTATTTTGATAATTTATTTTCATTTTTTTTTCTATTTTATTTTATCTAATACTGTGCTTTATTGCAACGAGATAAATTCAAAGAAATTATATATTTTATCTTTTAACGACTTAATTAAATCCTATCCGCTATTGGGTAAATAAATGCATTTTCCTTCACTAACTATAGTTCGTAAATTTCATTCTATTAACATTACTGGTTTCTGTTGCCGGCATCGCAGAAAAAGAATAACTCATACTTCTGTACTAGATATTTTTAACGTTCGTTTTTTAATGGAGAGTGCTGAAGTTGGTGTAAATTCATCATTACGATTATAATATTAACTGTCGATAAATAGAAAAAAAATATATAATTTCAGGAAAAAAATAACCATACATTTCTTTTATTCATTTTATTTTCCTATGCCCAATCACGATAGTCGTAGTTAGTTTTAGAATATGTCTTACATATATCCATTATATATAATAGTATGGTGAGTAGAATTATGCTTAGTCAACACAATGTAATATTCCTGGAAAACCACTATCTTAACTCAACAAGCATATCTTTTTCCAGACAGTCTGCACAATATTCGTTGTAGTCACCATGCATTGTTAATTGCTTAGGCAACACTGGTTTCGTTTATATAAGTCCTTTCCTCGACACTGGTTACAGTGACTCCATAATTATAGTAAATTTGATAATATATGGTTAATCAATACACAGTTTTGACCCCAACAAATCAATTTGTCTACAACGTGCATTTTTGCATTGTTCTGAAGATTGATCCATACATATTCTTTACATATCTTGCAAATTTTTCTTTGCAGTGGTTTAGTACATTGCATTAGTTAGCTATGTTAGTCCCACTGTAATAAATGTTTGGCCATACTCAAGTTACGATATTAATTTAATATCAAATCGTCGTATCATGATTTCGAGAGTAGCCCATATACTATGCGGGCCAGAATAGTCAGTCTTCCTGCATTCTTTATTTAATCAGTAAAGTCTTCTTATCATCTCTCATGCACAGTAACGGATTTCGTCCTAGTGGTATAATACCCATAACATCTGAAATGATTAAAAACATATAAACTTATAGCCATGAGAAAGACCTTATTTTCTGAATGTTCCAACTTCAGTGCGATGTGAAACAGACAACTGCATAAGAAATCGTCGCTGTATTCCAAATTGATTTACGAATTGAGTTCATATAGCGCAAGATAGATATATTGCTATTTTCTATCACACACACACACACACACACATATATATATATATATATATATATATATATATATATAAAAAGATTCATTGGAACATGAGATCCAATTCATCAGACCTAAATATTCAAAAAGAATATATATATATATATATATATATATATATATTATATATGATTTTACATATATGATTGTATATGTAAGTGTATATTTACCACTAATATTATCAATATATATATATATATATATATATATATATATATATATATATATATATATATTATCATATATATATATATATATATATATATATATATATATATATATATATATATATATATATATATTCTTTTGTTGTTACATGGTTAGGAAAAATCCTGCTGTTTTTGTTTTGGGTTTATTATAAATTACCTTATCCTCTGAAATGTTAATACTACCAATAATTTGTTTTAGTTCTAGAAATGCGGATTCCACAAACAATTTTAACGTCTAGTTTGAGATGTAGTATTTCCCAGCGATTTTTGATTATTTGGGATAGTGGAGTCAGAATGGTGTTGGATGTGGTTACTAGAGTGATGCGTCTGTATTTATGTTTAATCTTGTGCATTAAGGTGTCTTTCTAGGTGGGGAAAATGTTTTATTCATTTGCTACCTGATTAGCTGTTGTTTATATATATATATATATATATATATATATATATATATATATATATACGAATATTTCGGCAGGATATTTTAATTAAGGGAGGTTTCATTAAATAATTTAGACATGTTCTGTCTATTCTCGATAGGATCCTTTCATTTGCGCGGATATGCATATTGGCTCATATTGTATTTCTTTCAGAGTACCCGAAAATAAATACAATATGATCCAACACGGTGTTTTCCTCTTGACTTTCAATAACCGCACGAAAAAGCATCGTCGAGAATATGAAAGGATCCCTTCGAGAATAAATTGTCAGAACATGTCTAAATTATTTAACGAAACCGGTCTTGATATCCCCATATATATATATATATATATATATATATATATATATATATATATATATATATAATGGACTCTCCCGTCGTATGAAGTTCTGGCAGCTTATTTATTCAGTTATGAAATTTTGTAATCTTATAATATTTAAGACCCGTAGTTTTAAATGGACCACATATGTGATTTAAATGACAACATGGTTAGATTGGACCTTTAGATCTTGCTCTCGCTTCTAGAAGATGATTCAGACAACCAGATTGTAAATTGCTGAGTCCACTAAAACACGTTGATCTCCATTCTACCTGCAAGGCTAAGCGCTCAGGGTAAATTGACTGCTGACAAGTGACAACATGGTCCTACATTCCCGGAGCCCTGATCTAACTTTTTAGGATAAATATAGAAGCTCATGGGTTTATGAAAGAACGGACATCACCCATCGGTCTGCCACTGTATAGACCGCCAGCTAGAGCCTTCCAGTAATATCCTTTACCTGACCCCGGCGCCTTCACTCTCTTGCCAGTGGACCTTGCAAGTGAACTGTGTGGATAAGAACGAATCAAGGTAAACCGCCAGAAAACCCACACAAGTGATTTGATTAAAGTGGTGAAGGCTTGTGCAGAACCATCCACACTCTTCGGAACTCCTGATACACTTAGTCGGTGCAAATAAATGCCACAGACACGAAGCAGACAATATAACTCAGGCTCATATATATATATATATATATATATATATATATATATATATATATATATATATATATGATAAAATGGCTTTAAGCACTAATGTTCCATGGTTATAATTTATTATATTGGGATTGTAATTTAATAAATTTTAACCATGAAAAATTAGTGTTTAACTCTTTATTATATTCTTACTCTGTCCTGGACATTGAGTTCTACGTGTATTCTATCCTCTTGGAAATTTTATACACACACACACACACACACACACACATATATATATATATATATATATATATATATATATATATATATATGTGTGTGTGTGTGTGTGTGTGTGTGTGTGTCTGTGTGTATTTGTGTGTGTATATTGACCACTATATTATGCATATATATATATATATATATAGATATAGATATAGATATATATATGCACATCAATACGTTCTCTAGCTCATTCAAAAGCTCGATTTCAAAATCTACTCCATCTCTAACTGCAGAAGTCATAACATATTTACACGTATTAGAATGCACCCAACAAACAATATGTGGGGAAATCGGAATAGCCCTTTCACTACAGACTTCATAATAATCGCAAACCAATTAATTCGGCTAAAATGAGTATACGTTCTAATTTCTGAAGGTTTTTTTGTATCTACGATTCATTCGAACTTTCTTTTCTTGCCATAGATTTTCAATAAGATTCAAATCAGGACTCGTTGAACGCCATGTCAGAATTGTAATCTTCTTTTTCAGAAGCCACTGTTCTAGATGTATCTTTGGGATCATTATCTTGCTGGAAAATAAATCTATGAAATCTGGGGATAGCTAACCGGTTTGAAATAGAGTTGTAAATATTTCCCGATTTGTAGAATAAATAATTCTATGTATGAAATCAACTCTAAACTCCATTGTTTCCTCATCGTGTTGTTAACGTAAGAAGAACAATGGTGACATTTTATGCACCACATGATGTTCTTCACTGGAATTAACACAAATCTTCTTCTAAATAAATAGTTTAGAAAGCATCACCGATAAAATAATTATATAAATTACCTATACTTACACGAATGAATTAATTTAAAGCGATATATCTCCTGTATGAGTAATTGTTTTTTCTATTTTGCAGAATCCGCCTGTCAAAATTGTTGTATTTCACGTATTCTTCTGAAAATCGAATTTTATATTCCTTTTTTGTGCTTATTAACTTCTAAAAAAAACTGATATCATACGGACATTAGATTCTGAGAATTGGATAAAATTATTCAAAATTGATAGGTGCGCGAATAGCTTCGTCGTTGACTATATATATATATATATATATATATATATATATATATATATATATATATATATATATGTATGTATAGAAACACTATTTCTATAAAATTTGTGTGAAATTTAAAAAATTATAACTTTATTTGCTTTTGCGATAGAAATAATTTGTAAAAAGATTAGAAAAATTAAATCTATATATTTTAATGGTTTAGAAAGGGTTAAAAAGAATTACATCTATATTTTTTAAGGTTTTATTTAAGTATCCCCATGTCATCCACGGAGCCTATCTCTTTAATTTTTTTCAGCCAATTAGCAATATTATTCCTATGAGGTGGTTCTTTATTGTATTCAATTCTAAACTTTCTTGGTACATTAATAGTAGATTTCTGTTCAGCCAACAAAAGGACACAGTTTACTTTTTCTTTAGTTGAAGCCATGGATCTAATTGATTCTGGAAAAAGAAAAAAATGTTTTACTTATCTAAATATTGTTCAAATTTTGTGGTAAAGAATTATGCAATAACTATACTTAAAACTAGTTAAATTAAACTTTGTAACATTTTTTTACAAATTATTTCTATATTTATATATATATACACACACACACACACACACACACACACACACACATATATATATATATATATATATATATATATATATATATATATATATATATATATATATATATATATATATATACGTGTTGTGTGTGTTTGGGTGTTTGTGCTTTTTGGAATATGACCTACTCGTATTCAAATCAACACAAAATATATATTAAATCCTGCTACATGAAGAGAAAGTAAGAACACTTCAAACAAACCACATTGAATATGTATAGGCCTGTGCCCGAAAGTGATTAACGCAATGGATAATACAGACAATTATTCACTCTCATATGGGCTGAGTCCCTTCATGACGTAGGTGATCATGACCCTCCACATCGTCCTATCCATTTCATCGCCTAATAAGTTTTTTTCTTTTTATTATTTCTCCTAAACCCTTTTCTACTATCCATTTACTCAAGCTCGCCAAGCATGATACGCAGTGATTTCCCTTTTAACCCTTCCCACTTAATCCCACTAAAACGAGAGATGTAAGAATGATGCAAAAAATAAAGTAAAATAATTACTAATTTTTCCTTGTCTGGCATATTCAATGAAACATGTTTAACAGCAAGGATGTTGTCCAAATATTCTCGTTTGAATATTCAAGTAGTTGCTTTCTTTTAAAAAATGCCAATTTTTCCTTCAGATAAGTTTTTATTGAAAAAACCGGAAAATGATATTTTATTTTTTTTATGTTTGGCAATTATTTTTGTTCACATACCAAAGAACGTATTTTCCGAAAGTTATTAATTGAGAGAGCTTTGACAATTTTTTTTTTAATTTATGTTATATAGCCATGTCATCTTTCTCATAAATTCTCTTAAAAGCGGCGTATATGCATATTTCATGCTAACGACTTGGATATGGCTTACTGAATACATTTACAGTTAAAATTCCAACCGTCAATAAGATGTTGTTTCGTTTGGAATATTTTATGAAGTTTTTTACCTAATATCTGGAAACATTTATTTTTTTACTGCTAACATTATACACGTGTCTTCTGTAAATGCTTATTTTAAAAATTTGGATGCATTATTACTAGCCGGTTCATGTTTGTTATATAGGAATAATATGTCGAATGCCGACATTGTAGTTTGAACATAGATCACCTGTAAGTATGATCACAAAAATATGTATATATAGAAATTACCGTGGAGTCTAATTGATCACCATTTCTACTCTATCCTCTATTATTATACGGATTACTCTTCCTAAACTATTCTCTATATCTATACAATTGACTATACTATTTCTCTATACTGATCAATATACGGATTACTGTTCGATGGTTACTTTTCGTGTGAGTATTATCGAGCCAGTACTATTCGTGCTAGTGTTATTGGAATTCATCTGACAGCAGTGGCGTTACTATAGTTGCATCAGCGATTACAAAGCCTCTACTACAACGAGGATTCCGAAAGTGACAACGAGTTTTAAAAAAATGTCATCGAGTGTTCGTTGGCATCACAAAATATTAACTGATGTGAGCGCAATGATCCGCTATATGGCAAGTTAATATGAATAATATAGTAATTATATGAATAATATTCAAGAAATATTTAATGTTATTGATTCTGACATAACACCTTGTTATCAACCACTTTCTCACCGCTGTAATGTACTTTACCTATGTTATTTCAATAAATAATTCCATGGTAATTATTTCGACTAACTTTCCTCTATGATACCTAGACTTTACAAATTTAAGCACAGTATTACATTGGCGGGAAGTTTCTATCCTTTTACAGTTAGCATGTCTCTATTTAACCATAAGTTCTATGCTAACAGTTTCCTCTATCAAAATTCTTTCTTGTGGAATTTCACACAACTATATCTTGTTTTCCTGTCAACTATGTTGTTCGAAATTGTAAATGCAATATCAATTCTTATTTTCCGTCTGCTTATTTTATCTTTCTTTGATATTCTCTCTTCGTAATAGTATTTTTCTCAGACTTTCTAAACAGTCAGTAATAAATTGCTTCTTAGTGTCTTTATTGCTTTTTTGGGGGTGAAATTGTAAAAGAAAATCTGCAAGCGTCTTAATAATAATAATAATCATACACAAAAGATTTTCTCATTGTAACGCCGACAAGTATAATACAATTTTCCATAAACATACTAAAACAGCATAGAATCGATGAAACATTAAGTTATATTCAACGACTAAATGCACGGAAAATATAAAATATACGCATCAGTTAAGAATAGCTTTGATTGATTGCCATAAACATGATTCTTAAATTTAAAAAAATAAGACGATTATCTGAACATCACTATCAACACTAGCCTTAAAAATATAAATATCTCAAGTCAAAATTATCTAAGTTTTATCGTTTCGTTGCATAAAACAGTATCAGCTTTGTAATTATGGTGACTCATTGCAAATCTCAGTGTAATTGAATGAAAATAGATTTAGTAAATGAAGAACCCTAACTATTCAAATACTGGGAATATCACATTACATTGTCACGGCTATATTGAACTTTAGACGTATTTGCATATAAGAGAAAGTTACGCCTACGTATATATATATATATATATATATATATATATATATATATATATATATATATATATAATTGTGTGTGTGTGTGTGTGTGCATATATATGTGTGTGTGTGCATATATATATATATATATATATATATATATATATATATATATATATATATATATATATATATATATATACGTATATACGTATATGGTTTATTTATGAGGTAACATTCACCTGCCTAATGTATTTTAGAGACTCACTAAAGGTATTTTTCCCATAACTCAAAAGTATTAGTTAGCTTGCTTATTTCGACCATTCTCCATTCTGGAACTGTTTTTAATACCTTTTTAATACATATAATTGTTTGTTACTGGAAATATATATATATATATATATATATATATATGTGTGTGTGTGTGTGTGTGTGTGTGTATGTATGTTTGTGTATGTGCCTATAAAACAATTATATATGCCTGTGTGTGAACGTTTACATACGTATGCTTTATTATATAAAGACATACATTAACTCACTCAATTACACACACATACACCACCTATATATATATATATATATATATATATATATACATATATATATATATATATATATATATATATATATATATATATATATATATATATACACACCCATGGGATTGTTTTATGTCATGCGCTACTGTTAAAATTATTTTCTCATGCTTGTCTGAAATTCTTTGAAAGTACCCACTTCCAATTAGTTGAGAAAGAAAAAACTTTGAAAAGTTGTTTGAAGACAGAAGAGTAAGAAAAAACCTGTAAAAATAATCAGGTATATACTTCTTCCCTATTAAGTCGAATATATCAGGTGGGATTTTATTTTATGTATTTTTTTTTGGGCAACGGGTTTTTGGACATCTCAATAGCACATGCTATCTTTTATTTGTGTTAAATGTTTGTGAAAAAAATAGAAGCCGAAAAAATTATCATCTGAATAGAATAACGTACATATCGGATAAAAAATATAATCTGTATAGGAAAAACATACAGAGAAAGAATGAAGATATAAAAAAAAATGTAAACATTTCAAAAGAATAAAAAATTCGGAATGTCCAAAATATCCGATGAAAGTCTTCGAAATCTAAGTGAGAAGATGAATACGTTGACTGGTGGTGGGGAATTCATTTTGTAAGCTCTTTGGTTTTATGAAGATAGGAAAAACAAAAATGTAAATATGGTAAAATTTGTTTTTTTTTGGGGGGGGAATTGAGAAAATATATTATTTAAGTAAAAAAAAGAAAGAAAAGTGCTGCATATGAGATTTAAAATCAAATGAAAAACGAGAGAAAGCAATATGAAATATGCAAAAATGGAAATATATAGAAAAACGTTTAATTTAAATGATTGGAAGGGAAAAAAGCATATAAATGAAGCGTGAGAAATAAATGAAATGTAGCAAAATAAAAGTGTCATAAAACTTAAATAAAATAAGCGAATTGAACGACAATGGTCCTGCAAAAAATAGGGACATTTATAGAATAGAAAGCAACAAATATAATAATGACTAAGGAGTAGAAAATATTAACAAAATCAATGAAGTTAAAAGAACTTTGAGAATAACAAATGTAGAATCAAATACAAGTACCTTATGGTGTCATTTCTCGGAATATCAACATTATTTTTTTATGTTCCTTCACCCTTTATTATATGGTCGATCGTGGCTCTCCACAACATACTATTTGTTGTAGCATACCTACAGATGATAAATACATAAATACGATTTCACATAAATACAGTAGTAAATAATGAGCGTTTGCCTGCATTTGAAGATTCATCTTAAGCTGTGCTGGTCAAACTCTCTGCGCCCGGGCGGAGAGGATCCCCAGATGAGGCTATGTCGAAGGAGGCACGGTGGAGTAATGGATAGCGGCTTGGATTGAGGAATGAGAGAGCCGAGTTCGAGTTACAGTCGAATCAATTACATTCACTTACATGCTAATACCCTTGGGAAAGGTGTGAATCCTCTTTCTTCTCCCTCCAGCTATGGGTAAAATAGCAGGACAGACTGGGTTCTATAGCCTATGGCAACTGGTCTAGGAGAAGGAAAACTGTGAATTCAAAACCTGTTCTTATATGAGGGTGAATGGAGTCTCTCTGAGCCTTGGTTGGCAATCCATTTAGTGATGGTGTCACGATAAAAAACATCCTTGATAGCCCTAGCGAAGCATCTAGAATTCAGCTATTTGACAAGATTATGAAGTACATCAATCAAAGTATAAGTGAGTTCAATCTCGGCTGAGGCTGCAAGATGATTATGATGTCGAAGGTCAGAGCCTCGTCTCGAGAAACAGCTACGTTTTATACGGGATCTACGGGGAATTTGTGGCTGAGTCTACGGTCTCGGATAACCCGCATTAAATTCGACCTTCTGCCACATCTGACGGTGTGGGCGATTGGTAGAAATCCTGCAGTTAGTGATGCATTGTGAAAGTCACTTGACTCACTTCTAGCAGTTGCCTACTTCTTCAACGTGCCGCTGGCGAATATTATGTATTATCGTTCATTGCCAACCTTCGTGTGATTTTTCTATTCAGTTACTTTCACTAAGTTACAACAATATCCCTTGTAGATCTATGAAACATTTGGTACCTTTCATTTAAACCTTGTCTATTCAAACAAATTAACTCTGGTTCTCCATCTATGTCAATTTAAGCATTCTACACAATTGGCAACCAGGTCACACCCATTTACATTTGAAATAGCTAAATGCAACCGTCACTTCTACTCCAACAATTTATTTTTTGCACCTCCAACCTATTGCATTTCCTTCAGTTTACCTGCTTCCATGACAACTACAATTTTCAAAAATATATATGCAACGTTAATAATCATTATCTATCTTCTTTAATCCCGTTGATATTTTTTTAATTTCCTCAATCCTACCGATTCCAGGTCTTGTCATTCACTCTCTGAAACGCCCTGCGTTCCACTAGAAACCCGTCTTTCTTTGGAATTAAATGATTAAAAAAATAAATAAACTGTCAATATTTATTTAGTCACACAGATCATGTAACTGCTTACAGATTCAAATGTGACTTTTCTATAAATAATTTCATGGTAATTATTTGTTACTTTACCTACACTTTTTAAATGTAAAAAAAAAAAAAAACTTAATGCATGGTCATCAGCAAAAGAATAAACCCAAAATACAAGTTATACGTCAGGAACAGGTATAGAAATTTAAATTTCTGGAAAGAGTACAGAACGTATTACACTGAGATCAGAATACGTAGTGGGATGGACAAAGACGCATTCCAAAAATAAGCAGATATTACGAGACAGAAATGTTTCGTTGGTAACAAAGAAACGAGTCCTGAACTGCTACGTGATATCTGTCCTTCCTGTATGGAAGCGAATGCTGGAAATTCTCAAAGAAGAAGAAGAGACTCGAAGCAAGAGAAATGCTAATAGGGTGCTAACGATGCCATGAGCTGACATGTGTGCAAAGACGAGGTTTTGGAGAGAATGGAAATAAAGAGGGATCTTATACTTAATATCAGAAATAAACTTTTGGTTTTCATCATTATTTACCGATATCTAAGGTTTAAAATGCACTTTAAAAATGAAAAAATGTCCGTGAAGCTTGTATTTTAGATTTAATTCCAATCTAATACATGAAACAGAAACTTTACATATTCACTGATCAACCTGCTGATATACTGGCTTGTAGGTCCCACCCTTTTTGCTGTTAAAATAGTTCAATGCAACTGCTACTTCTACTCCAACAGTTTCTTTTCTCGCACTTAACACTCCTCTTTTATTCTTTCCTCAATCCTCCTTATTCCCCGTCTTCTCTTTCTAATTTATCCATCCTGCGATTATCCCTTTTTACGAGTTGCTCTAACTTATAATGTCCAAGGAATTTGGAGGGAATAAATATCCCCTAGTTTCTTGAACAGGGCTAGAGTTTCCCCCCTTGTTTCCTCTTTACAATTGGGTTTTTGGTTTCTTCTAAAGTCTATATTCCACAATATATTTCAAACATCATCGATTAAACACTGAAATGTTATTCATTAAATAAATATTTACTCATTCAAGTATAGAGTTCATCATTATCTTTCCTGCATAGACCCCAGTAATTTCACTTCTTGCTATTTTTACGCTAATACAACCCCACAAATAAACCCTCTACCGTGAGTGGCTATTAGGCTTTGCTTTCACTATTTACATTATTCGAAATATTGCCCTCATCTTTGACGCCATATTTATTACAACGTTTCGGCCGTTGTACGCTCTGGCTTTCTTCAGTTGGTTGGAGCGTACAACGGCCGAAATGTTGCAATAAAAGTGTCGACAAAGATGTCCGAATAATGTAAATACTGTACATAATACCTCATCGCAGAAATATAGACAGTTACTCTAGGCTTTGCTCTGACGTCACCCCGGGGTCGCTGCACCAAATCTGACGTTCTAACCTTTTGCTGATTCGGATGGGAATCTGGTTAGATTCGGTATCAGCCTTGTCGTTCCCAGCTCGCCTCCAACGTTTGGTTACCGAAGTAACTGTTTTGATTTCTAGTCTAACCTACCCACGTTGTGATTTGATCTTAGGTAGACGAAATCAATCAGTCGCCGGGCCGTAATGCAAGCCGAGTCCGAACAAGGGTAATACCGCACAAGTATATGTAAAAGAAAATAAAGTTCAAATATGTTAAAAAAAGATAACAATATTTTATATCTGGTTGCTGAATACAGGACTGCGTCTTTCTCCCAAACCGCTATATGGATTCGTGACACTTTGTGTTTGTTAGGCGAGTCTTAACATCTTAAGTTGTTTGTTCTTTAAGAAACTGGTTCTTAGTGTATCTTCAAGCGATATTCGTAAAACTTGTTTTGGTGGTGTGAGTCTAAGTCGTTCTTCAAAAATAATTTGTTCTTGGTTAGAAGTTGAAGTCGAGAATTGCGTGGGATGTTAGTCAGCTTTCTGCGAGGCGGTCTCACTCTGCAACTCCAACCCAACTCAATTCAATTCAGCTGCGAACTGCTAACTGCCGTCTTACTCGTTGCTTATATGGACGCCGACCAAGACCGGGGTGGGCCTGTCGGGATCTGAGGTTACTTAATAATTCTAAATCCGCATTAAGGGTTTTCGTTGTTTTCGTTCAGGAAGATTTATTAATTTCCATTTTTGGAAGTCTAATTTCTAGGGTAGGTAATCATCCTCCCCCATTCTTCTTTTCTCATATGGGTATCTCATACCAATCCCTTCAGGGGCGTCAGCGTTGTCCCCTCTCTCTCACAGTGGCATCCCATACCGATCCCCTCAGGGGGCGTCAACAGGTCCCCCTCCTTCTTCACAAGATTACCTTCGCCTACCGCTCACGCCACCATTAAGCCAATGGGCGGCCAGCAGCGTGGGTGTGGCTATACTAAATCTTGCTCAAAGAAAAAAAATTATCTTCCTTTTTTTTCTTTTTCTTTTCTTTGTTTTTCTTCTTCTTGACAACAAATCCTTAGACTCTTATCTTAACCGAATCCCATCAATCGAGACTTCCTGCCAGCATCAAGTTTGTGGTCATCTGGCGACTTGCGCTACAGCCAATTATTCGTTTTGATAAAATAATTTTCCTATCATAGCCAGCTCCGACACAAAACAGATGCTTTTTCTCAAATGATACCTCCGCAGATAGTTAAGGGTTTAATCTTTCCTTCCTGGTACTCTGCGGGTGGTCCAGCGGACATTTTTCTCGCGACCCAATTAATTTTTATCTCTTAGAATTCTGCCCTGTAGGCCACCTGACCGACCTGAAATTTTCACCATTGTCATGGGCAGACTGCCACCTTCCACTCGGTGCGCCGTCATAAATCAAACGCGACAGATCCGCGACCTTACTTTCTTCGCTAATGAAAATTAAATCTTTACCACTTTTGCTTCTTAGAAAAAAATAACATCATCTTTTCGTGATAGATTCTTATCACCTAATTTAATTCTCCCTTTTTTTTTTTTTTTTTTTTTCACGCAACCCTAAATAGTGTGACTTTGCATTGTGTGAACAATAGAAAAAATTGACAGTTGTTAAGGACAGTGTAATAAAGAACGCCGATAGGAGCAAAAAATATGACAGTATAATATGCACAGACTATAAAGAAATGAAATGGGGAATAACGTGGCTTAACTAAAGTCAAGAGGACGGACATTTTTTCTGGTATTAGACTCACTGGTCGATCATAAATGCATGAAACCATTCAATGTAAATATACTTAATGTAAGAATCATCTTTGCACCTCCGGTTGGAGCTCCAAAATTATTACATCTTGTAAATGTAATGTTATTTTCTCAAGGTTCATCATTTCCTATTCATTGCGATTTGAAAACCTGCCGGTAATCTTTCAGTGATTCACTTTCCGGACGACAAATCTTCGGAAAATCTACTCTATAAACTTTAAATCCCTCCAGATTTGAAATGACATCTAAGCATGACTGGCATATTAAAACGTGCAATCAGAAGAGTAGGCTTATTCAGTAATTGGGAAAAGTTATTTTGGCGCACGATTAGATTTCCTTTTTAAACGAAAGGCAAAGGCCCCAGGTATACACTGAACTAGGAAGTCATTTCTTGCTAGGGCCATACTAAACAGGATTTTCCTGGTTTGACCAGAGAGTTAAATAATTGATCAATATATGTGATGATCTTTTCGACTGTTGGCGACAACCAGTGGCGTTCAAATCCCCGCTAGTTGAGAAAGGACGTAAGCTTCCCAGAGCACTATAATATTAATATCACCATTTTCGTATGAAATTCTGTGAGGAGGAGTTACCATTATTTACATTATATATATCCAGACTACATCTTTGTTTTCGTTATTAATACGTTAAAGCCGTTTCACCCACCGGATTGAATTCACAACCACTAATCACCAACTTCACAAAGCAACACTATTATCCACTAATCTGTTATCAGCCTAGGACAATATATTCTCTTTTCTTTTCTTTTTATATTCTGTGTTCCGTCAGGATATAGGCGATACATCACTCTATTCCTTGCAGCTCTCAATAAGTTTCGTCACTCTGCTATGTTCTGTTATACATTTGCTGAAGCCTGCCAGGTATGTCATGCGTTGCATTCCTTTGTCTCACGTTCCCTCTAATCGACCTATAAGTATCATATTCTCCAAACTCTCCTTTCTCATTAGGTGTCCCAGAAATTTCAGCTCCCTCGTCATGATGTTAGATATAAGATTATTCCTTGTTTGCATCCTCCCCAAAACACCATCTTTGCTCGATCCATGATATCCTTAGCATCCTTCTGTAGAAACATACTTACTTTGCCTCGAGTCTCTTCTTCGTCATTGTGGAGAAAGTCCAACATTTGCTGCCGTAAAAGAGAACAGACGTTACGTAGCAGCTCAGTAGTCTTTTCTTTGTTACCAATGGATTCCTCCTGTCTCGTAATTCTCTTCCTAGCTTTTGGAGTGCATTCTTGGACATCCTAATAAGTCTTCGTATCTCATAATCAGGAATTCTGTCTTCCAGTACTTTATGCTTAGTCCCTTCTTCTCGCTCACCTTAGATACCATCTGTAGGAGGTTTTGTAATTTCATTACAGCTGCTGCTGTCCATGTTTTGATTACTGCTACTGCTCTTTATGTGGTTGCAAGCTTAATCACACGGTCGGGCAATGGGTACAAGTACTCAGTGCAAATGGGTGAATAGTAACTTGAACTAAAAAAAAATAAAAATTACACGATATCCCTAGACTTGTGCAATGGAACGAGAACAGTTTAGGATAAATGATAATTAAAATTGCTCTGTAGGTTACGCAGATCGAAATAAATAGGTAAAAAGCCAGAGGTCACAACGACCGAAACGTAATGTTAACAACAAGGATGAGGATAATACTATGAATATAAATAGTGGAAATAACAGTCTTATTCATGTCTCGAAAGAAAGAAAAGAAAATTGTGCGGGAGCGGTAACTTGTGCTACACTTAATATATATATATATATATATATATATATATATATATATATATATATATATATATGTTAAAAAAGATCCTCTATTCTTATGGCATTTGACAGAAGAGATGTTTGGAACAGATTCTTTAAAATCTCACCCCAGGCCACGTCATCCAACAAGATAACTTCCTCTCCCTTCTGTTTTAATGTTTACGCTTTCCTCTCATTTACTGGCTCCCGCTATCATTTCTTTTTTCTTTTCTGCCTTTTTTTAAGTCAATTGTTGAAACGAATTTAAGTTTATGGTTTTTATTATTCATAGTTTTTCCCATTTTCCTTATTTTTGTATTGTTAAAGATAATTTATGCGTTTTTTACTGATGGTATTTTAATGTTTTCTGCTTTTTCCGTGTGTCCATGTGTAGAATATCGGGGGTATATATATATATATATATATATATATATATATATATATATATATATATATGTTATAAATTAATTGATTTAAAATATGTTTTTTTCGCTGCACAGTTCTAACCATGTTTCAAAATTGGAAGCTAAAATCCCCGAATTTAATTTTGGAGTAACTTTTAAAATTACTGGGTTTTAAATACACAGCTAAAACAAAATTCATGTTTCCAAGGTTACAGATGAATCTATTTTGCTATACAGGGGTGTCACGGTGTTCAATTTTTCTATATTTTAATGTATCAGTTATTGCTACGTTTTGGTAGTGTGTAGGGATGTATTTTTCAATGAAATCTAACATCCCTTAAAAGCGTGTCGTCTGGATTCTTTCAAAAATTATATTGTTAACGGCTAAAATTCTTACGGCATTTTTTTCTTCGTATATTTAAAGATTTTTTTGGGGGTGTTAGGTAAGAATACTTTTTATTTAAGTACGATTTGAAATATTTTTACTTTTAAATTTTATTATACTATAATTCTTTCAAGAACAATTAAATGTAATGAGAATCCCTTACAGTTTGTAGAATTATTTTAAAGTTGTACTTAAAATTGTAGTTAATCAAAATGAATTCTAACCTAAACTACTTTTAAATTTTAATTCTACAAACAACAAACATAGCAGGATGAAGCAGTGGCTTTAGAATTCTCTTACGTTTCTACAGGTTAAAAATAATTGGAAATATTTTAAATTTATTTGATAGCAAATGATGCGATTTTTAAATTTATTAAGGCCCTTCATATGTTCGGAGGACTTTTACATTTTTATGATAATAAAAACGAGTACACGAAAAAACTTTATAGTAAAGTAAATAATCTAATAAAATGGAAGAAAGAAGAAAAACTAAAATAAAAATTAAATTAAAAGAAATGAATATTGGAAGAAAAATATGATGAAGAAAAAAATTATATGTGGAGATTTTTAAAAATAATTTTGAATCTGCAATACACGTTTTGCAGTAATTTATTTTTGAAGAACTATCTTGGCATGGATACTTAGCAAAGATTGACGTGCCTTCAGCATTAATTATAAGACGTCATTTTCAGAATCATTTCGTGAATACTAAAGAGATATATCCTGTCACGGCTTATGCCGAAGGCTTCGGCAAAATTATTATTATGACATGTCATCACATCCCAAGACAGAGAATATATATATATATATATATATATATATATATATAAAAGGATCTGTGTGTGTGTGTGTGTGTGTGTAATTATGATCGTGGGGGCTTCCATTAATCCGTAGTGAAACTTAAATATTCTGCCCGTATTTAGACGTCTACTAATAATAATGGCGCTTTCTGTATCTCTCTCTCTCTCTCTATATATATATATATATATATATATATATATATATATATATATTGCTATGTTTGATATATCTCTCCGTGTAGTAACAGTTGCAGCACAGTTCTCCCGCGTTATGTTTAGCAAACGGGTTCGCTGCGCAATGCCCTTATGTCCACCAGTTATCTATTTATTCTTATCTATCTCATTTGCATACGATACTACACACAGACACACACACACAAACACATATATATATATATGTGTATATATATATATATATGTGTATATATATATATATATGTATATATATATATATATATATATATATATATATATATGTCTGTATATATATATATATATATATATATATATATATATATATATATATATATATATATATTGACTGTTTGCTAGATACCGTGTTTCTGTGGTCATATATAAATATACTCTACTTTCCTTTATATACGTTAAACGTGAATATTGTAAAAAATAAATTTAAGTGATATTTAGAGAAATATATACATTTTGAATCCCTTTGGCCAACACATTCTGCAAGCAATTTTTCTCCCCTACACAAATAATTTCACATTTTTGTCGACACAGAATAATATTGGCTTGATATCTTCCCCTCTAAGGATAGAAATGACAGTTGTGCTTGTACAAATCTAGTTTCGAACACCTCGAAATGTTTCATTTGAGAGTTAGAATGTTTAAGTGAAGTTCATTCGGACATTCAACTTTGAAAATCTATTTTTCAATGGTTTAGATAAAAGAAAATATAGAAATTAATTTACGAAACTTTTTTAGGTATTTTTATTTTCCGAAACTTTCCTCCACCCATATTTCTATGAATGAAGTAGACATTGTGTATTAAATTTATTATTCGTTATGAAAGGACTTTATAATCTGAGAAATCCCACATATACTCCTAAGTGTTGTCCCCAAATAATTTAAACTTTTTCATCTAAAATTATGGCAATTTTTATTTTGAGATATTATTTCCGTATATATTGTAAGTCTGCTTTGAAGCAATTTTCTGCAAGGTTTTTCACGGTAGCGGAGGATCCCATGATATACCTCAATGATGAGAGCTTTGTTAAAAAATATACTAGATCACGTATCAAATTTTAATTTAGTTTATGATGTTTTTTCATTTAATGTTTAAAAGTCTCTCTCTCTCTCTCTCTCTCTCTCTCTCTATATATATATATATATATATATATATATATATATATGTGTGTGTGTGTGTGTGTGCAGGTTTGTATGCGCGTTTATCTGTGTGTGTGTGATTAGAAATAAGAATAAGTAGCTAACAAAGGTAGTGCTTAAGACTGTACACAGGAAAAAATATGTGCCCCATGCCATAATAAATGACAGAGCTTTGATATAATTTCTGTGGTCGGTATTGTAGACCGCTATGTTATTTGAAGCAATCAACTCCTCTAGCGTTGTGATATTGTTCCCCATAAGTTTGCGCACTTGTTTTGTACCGAAAAAAAATAATTGTAGTGCTTTTTTTCCCCGGCTATTTTGATCTGGGTTGGATAGGTTACCCTTACCTTGGTGAGTATGATTGGCTTTTCGAGACTACTTGAAGGATATGTTTACCAGGGAGCTGATGTTAAAGACTCGACTTCCTGAAAAAAAAACTTTCTCTAGCTATTATTCCTACGCTAGCTCAGCTAATCAATATAGACTCATCATAATATGGCGTGCATCTGGCTCATTGGTCAACTTCAGGAAGTCTGAGCAGAAATATACTCCTCTAAAAATTAATAGTCTGCTAAACTAATATTTAACGGTTCGATGAATATTTCGCCAACTTCCACCGCCTCGAGGCAACTGAAATGGATGGGTGCGAGCGTCCCATCACAGCGTGGCTTCTGGAGGCGCCGAAACTGTTAGGCCAAATCTCCGGGATTAGATGGTCTTACTTACAAACAGTACTTGAGGCAGTCGCCAGTTTTTGTCCTCTCGTTGGCATTGATTTATAACTACTGGATGAAATCAGGTCCCTATCAATCACGCTTCATCCGGGGTTGGAATAATTGCTTCCCAAAAACCAGAATGGTGAGGATAGGATATGTAATTGTCGGCCTAGACACAGAGTTGAATATTTTAGCCAAGATCTTATCCGGTCGTTTGGAGGCTGTACACTCTAGACTAATTAGCTCTGAAGAGACTTGTGCTGCGAAGGGCAGGAATATTCAGAACGACCTTCATTTGTACGATTGGTCATCGAGCAGTCGACAGTGAAGCCACGCTGATCAATTAATGTCAGTCCTCGGTATACGATAGGGTTGAACATCGATATTAGGGCTCTTCTTACTGCCGCCGGTTTTGGGCCGTATATTCCCACATGGTACTGACTTCTGTATGCTTCTCCGGATGCACTACTTGAAGTAAATAGAGTAAAATCGAAGACTTCATATTGTCTCGCTCCATTTGTGAAAGTTGCCCGCTTTCGTCTTTGCTGTACCTTCTTGCGCTTGAGCCTTTCCTTCGCAAGTTAAAGACGAATCTGATCCTGCGCGGAATTTCCCTACTTGGTGCTACCAACTCGGTCAGGAACTCCGCCTAAGTTGACGACGTTTTGATTCTTGCGCCGAGCAGAGCCAAGATTGACGAAAATAAATCAGTGGATGCGAGACGGTGGCAGGGCTAAGATTAAACGCAATAGGTCTGTTGACTTGTTGTTGCGTGCGTGGGAGTGAGTTTATCTTCCCGTTTCTTTACTCGGGATGAACAGACCGGTCAATATACTCGGCATCTAGTTCGGTCCAGATCTCTTGTTGAAAATGAATGAGGTGCGGAGGAATCTTTCCTTAAAGGGGCGGACGGAAGTATGTTCCTCGCACATCTACACGAGTGTCCTCTATCGACTCTCCGTACATTCACTTCCGTGTAACATACTGATGACATTAGTAAGAGATCTGTTCAGCTTTTTGTGGGAGGCAAGTCTCCCAAGTTATGTCGGGAGTTCTGCCACCTCTGCCCGTCTGAAGATAGTCTGGCTGTGACAAGCGTAGAGATTCTTCGAAATCCGTTTCGCATTTTTTCCTAAACCAGATGTGTTCGTAATTGGATTAGAATGGCGAATTCTGGAAGGAAGACGTCCGTAAGTACTTTCCATCCCTGAGAAGAGCGCACTCGTCCGAGAAGCAGGCCTGTCGGGAATGTCGAATTGCTTTCAAGTTCCTCTTGCGGTCGACGGATGACCTCTCCGATATCCAGATATTGCCCCGTAAACATGAGGCAATGTTTTACGGGACAAGTGCTAGTTATTTGGTTTGTTTGGGATGAATAGACAGGCGAGCTCGGTCTGACGAAGCAGGAGGCTCGCTCTATATGGCATGGGTGCCCGGGTTAAAATGTTCCACCAATGGTTAAGCATCACTCACCTGGCTGGGGATTCGACGATCCCTCTGCGTCAGCAAGAGACTTCGGTGGGATTGGAAAATCCCCAAACTGCGTTCGCTGTGGTGAGTGTTGGAGACCCTCAAACATGCCCCCTTCAATTTAAGGATCATTTCCCTGTTGTGGAAGCTTGTTGAGGTCATTATGTTTCGCATGCTCCGCAGAAAGTTCTTTGTTCTCGAGTCATGTTCCATTTGTAGTAATTTCTTACCGCTGTTAACTTGCACTTAGCACACTGTGTTCTTTTGCTTACTAGGCGTTATGCGAGCCGTGATTTGGACGACCCGACAGAAGAAATCCAATGGGGACGAGTTTTACTTCTTCCTAAATAATCTTATTTTTTAGACATCGGCTTAAAGCCAAGATTAGGATGAAAATCTATCATAATTTGGCGAAAGTTTGGTGAGTTATGAGCGTCTGTTTCTAATAAAACTTGCTGAATTGGAATGACATTTTGATGCCTACAAGACATTTAAGGATATTGAAAATTCTGGTTTGAATATTGACAATTCTGCCCGAAATAAATTTGTTTTGATGCTTTTTTTCTTCAGCGTTACCCTAGCTAGGGGATGTATACTCGTTGACACTACATTTCCATTATTTGCCCCTGTTTATTTAGTTTAATTTCTTCTGCCCTCCCCCGTCAGAGATGTCAGTTTTCTGGTCGATGCGGGACTCATTTCGGTTTTCAATTGTGTTTTGCGTTCTGTTTATTGTCTATGGATGGGTCCGTGTTAGGGTTAATTTTTCAAAAGTTGTCCTTTTATTCTCCCCTCCACAAACATATTGTACATTTGGAGATTATTTAGAACTAGAGATAGAGTTAATGAACTATTATGGTGGATGTACTAAGTATGGTACGGTCGAATGTGTTGTTTGGTGCAAGGATCATTGTAATATGTTTGGAACAGTGACTGTGACTTGCTAAGATTAAGTTTAGGAGAGATGCAGACCAGCCATCTCCATCCCTATTTTTGGATGGGTCACATTTTTACATATAAATATTCCCACAGCTTGATGATTTTTGCGAATACGTATGAAATTGCTAGTCGTGTTCGGTCAGTCCGAACTTGAAATTTGATTATATATATATATATATATATATATATATATATATATATATATATATATATATATATGTAGTTATGTTATGAAGAACTTGCTATGGGTAATCCCAAGAAGGATGAAATCCTGAGAGCTCAATGTAAATAATGTAATGTAATAATATTTAAAAGAAAAACAGACCACTTTAAGGTAACATTCAAATAATTTATTTCACCAGAGCCCTTTTAAAAGACGCCGGATCATCAGATAGCACTTCCAAAAATGAAATGAAACGAAAAATGAAATATATATATATATATATATATATATATTATTATTATTATTATTATTATTACACGAAAAACATGCAAAAAAACGTTACACAAAACCAATCAAAAGTTTCGATGCGTATTAACTCATCTCATCAGTGGTTAGCAAATAACTAGACAAGTAGTCATTTTATTTAGAATTAAATACAAAGAAATCCTCTCTTTTCACGAGAAAGGGAAATAGAAGAAAAAGTGTAAGTGTAAGGAATAAAGGCGCAATATATTCCCTCTTTAAACGTGTGGCACCCTGCATTATTAGAAAACTGAAGAGAGATATTCATAAATATATGATTTATTTTTTATTCGGTTTGTTAACCAGTTGATAGTTATTTAGAGACGAAGAATAATTGAGTTTTGAGAATAATTCTCTAATTGTATTTAGGCGATCCGAAAGAAAGAAAAAGGAAAGAAAAAAAAAGAAATAATAAAAAGAAAGAGAAAGAGAAATAGATAGTACAAAACCCGGTCATAAGCAAAACACGCGTCAAAAGATATCCAGGTCAAAGTACCTGACCGAAATCCACGGAAAATAGAAATTGTTATATTTGGTTGAAGGAATAGAGTTTAGAAATAATGATACGAGACGGGGTAGTGAGCGCGATTGATGCATAACAGATGTCGGTCAAGCACCTGACCTACTTTCGTGTCCGCGGAGTATGGGAGTTTATTATCAATTTGGTTGAAGAAATAAGATTTTAAGGACAATGGAAAAAATATTAATAGGTAACGAACGAAAAGGGGTGTCATTGAGATGATAAGTAACCGCTGGGAAATGTATACGAAAACAAAACATTGATACACGAACCCTGACCAGTTCTGGGGTTGAAGATAAGAACCACCCAGGAGGATGAGTGAAGGATATATTCAATTTAGATAATTAAAATTTTGTTAACAGGCCCCGAGCAAAAGAAAGAGGTAAAATATTTGTTTTAGCTCGCGGAAGACGCCGACGAGTCGGAAAAAGTCTTTCCTGGAAATCACATCTAATTAGCGGCGGGCTGTTTTGACAAATACCGCGTATACGAAAAAGACAATTTAAATTTTGTTTTTTTGGCAAGGTGTTTCTTCCCCAGAACAAAGCCCCGGATTGTACACGCCCGATTGGAGACGTCACGAAGGAAGGAGGGAAGATACCGACCAGAGTCTCATTAGCCGAGGGCAGTCACATGATACATGAGGGAGGAGGAAAGACACCCGACCAGAGTCTCACTGGCCGAGAGCGGTCACGTGATGTGCGAGGGAGGAGGAAAGACGCTCGACCAGGACCCCATTGGTCGAGAGCGGTCACCTGACATACGAGAGACCAGGGGAAGCGGGTATGCGCCCCCCCCAGAGGCACTGTAAGGAAGTAGGAGTGAAAGTAAGAGCGATAATGGGAAATCAGAAATAATGCGACTTTTGGAATTATCAAGAAAACCCTGGCGCCGACAGACTCACCCCAGTTTGTTACGGCGTCAATAAAAGCAGGACCCCAATCGACAGAAATGAGTTGCAGGGCGGACAGCGAGGGAGCTTGAACGCGGGCGGCGGGCCCGGTTCATTCGCCCCTTTGCGGGCAAGAGAATCCGGAGTGAAGAAATTCGTCCAGCCCAAGTCGAAGTGAAGAAAATTGCCCGAAAACCTAAGAAGAGTTGGAGCTGCAGCCCGAAAGTCGAAGAGAAGTTAAAGTTGCAGGCCGGACAGGCAGAGAAGTTGCAGTTGGAGTTTGGTTTTGCGCCTCGGACGAAGAAGAAGTTACTTGCAGTTGCGCCTAGAAGAAGTTGAAATCAAACCAAGCCTAAGAATAGAAATTTGTCCAACCCAAGGCGAAGTAAAGGAATTCGCCTAACTCAAGTCGAAGTGAATAAACTCGTCCAACCGAAGCAGAAGAGAAGAAGTTGATTCGCGCACTGACGGCGAGGGAAATCAGCCGTGAACGACTGGTAGAGATTAGCGCCCAGTGTCGAAACCAAACCACACCCCGAAATGCAAATTTCTAGAGAACAAGCAAGTCGAAGTCTTAAAGTTGTATGGTAGAAGCTTGGTGCCACAGTCCACAAAACGGGTCGGGAGGTAGGAACAATTTTGTGTAACGAACATTTAGATATAAAAGTTTGCTACCCTTTTTTTTCAATAATTTTTGACCTCGTGAGTTTTTCTTTTACTTGTGTGTTATCACCCCCGTTGAACCCAGCTGGCATACGGCTCCAACCCCTGTTTGATCCCGTCTGTCTAAGATCTAATCACAACGTGGGTAGGTAGACCGGAGATCAGTACAGTTACCCTTGTAACCAGGCGTTGGAAGCGAGTTGGGAACGACGAGGCTGGTATTCATCTAACCAAAGGGTTAGAACGTCACACTTGGAGCAGCGAGGAGCGAACCGCTGACGCCGCGGCAGGGACGTCACAACTGGTGCTGTCCGTGACCAGGATATCAGAGCCTGGAGAGCACGTGACGTCACAACTGGTGCCGCGAACGAGATCGAACGACACAGTCGACGCTGCGACCAGGGGGGGGGCGACGTCACAAACGAGAAAAAAGAATAAACCGAAACAACGTAAGAAAGAAAAGAGACGAGATGTATACAGGGTTTGTTCTTTATTTACTCTGATCAACCAATCTCAATGACCTTCTCTAAGTTCACTTTTTAATTGAATGTTACGAACTTCGAAATTGGATTTCTTCGTTTGCATTTTACATATATATATATATATATATATATATATATATATATATATATATATTGACTTGTAATTAAAATTACATGTTAAGGCGATTAGGGCTTACTTCTAAACAATGTGTAAAAATAATTAATTCACCTCTACACAATAAACCATCACAAATTAAATACTGCGATCGATTCGAACCTATTAATTACAGAGGTGCGAACTACGATATGTTGGAATAAATAGCGGGTTTGTCGCGCTAAACAATTTTGACTGATTGGTGAGTTCGATTCTCGCATGGTGCTTCATACTTTTTGGCTAGCACCACATGTAAGCTACGCTGAGCAGAACACCATATTAATTGTAGTGTTGATGCATATATGAATGTAATGAAATCCCCAGGAAAACCGCACAAGATACAAGCATGCATATAATACCATATTTTATTTTAAATTCCCAGTCACTTTAGGTTGTAGGTGATCATGACTCTTGCTATATATCTGTTCCTTACTATCTGTGATTTATCACATTTTATTAGTAAATGTAGTGAAGTGATTTCTCGTTGCTATCCAGGTCTACAAATCCAGTCTCCTGCTATTTAACCTATAACAGATGCATGATTTTTTCCAATGCGAATATTAACGGAACTACTTGGACCAGGATTTGAACATTGCTCATGAAGCATGTTCTGTGTCAATAGATTTACACCACGAGAAGTAGCATAGCGCAAATGAAATTAGTTTGATTTGAAGAAAAATAATAAAAATCTTGGTCAAATATTGTTATTAAAATATATACTTCGACGTTGACAGTATGAAGTTCAGAATTGACACTAGAATTCGTGAACACGATTTTAAAGCAGAGTGACTGGGCAGGTTTTTCATCATAAATGATTATCTGAAATCTTATTAAGCGTACGGGCTTTTGAATTAACTATTTCTTTGCAAATTTTATTCCACTTCATCTGTGTTATTAGTGTCTCCTAAGCATGCATATTTCTTGTTTTTTTTTATCAAATGATATCACTTTCAGTGTGAAATTTTCGTTACTGTTTTTCTAGCTCCCACACACACTTATATAAATTCTGTAATTCGTTGCTTC
The DNA here is from genome assembly GCA_903632075.3 of Acanthosepion pharaonis. Taxonomy (NCBI): domain Eukaryota; kingdom Metazoa; phylum Mollusca; class Cephalopoda; order Sepiida; family Sepiidae; genus Acanthosepion; species Acanthosepion pharaonis. The sequence goes on along the minus strand of CAHIKZ030002755.1, from coordinate 1,821,193 downwards.
AAAAATTATTTAATATAACAGTTTATTCTTGTTTTTGTGAGATGTTTTCATATAAACTTAACAATGATTCCTTGCTTACGTCACAAATGTTTATAAAAAAATAACAGCGAAAATTATATCTGAAAAATAAATCGAAATATAAAAAGAACATACATTTTATACGTGTGATATTTCTTTTAGGGCGATGGATTCTGAATTTGTTTGTCGATTTTTGACGCCTTGAAAGCTGTCACTAACAGCGACCAAATATATGTGGAGAAAAAATGAATTGAATATTGATCGCTTTATTTTTACACAGATGTATCAAAAATGAATAAACCACAGTATTTTCAAATTAGATTAATAATTCTATAAAAAAAATAAATAAAAGCGCCCACAAATGACAAAAATAAACGATAAAACACAGTTTAATCACTCAGAGTATTTATCAGATTTGCATGTTCGGGAGTCGTCAAATCACGTCAAGTAACCTGTAAACTATTTGAAAGCTAGATCTACCAGATGAGATGAATCCATATCAGAAGTCGTGTGAAGAGAAAATCTCTGTCCAGTGTGGTTTTAATTTCAGTGTATTTCCTTCTTCGAGAATTTTCTTCTCTTCGGTTTTTGTACATGTTCAAAAAATTACATAAAAAAAGGATATAATCGGGATATTCCTCTTTTCGCAATGCAGTTTAATTCACTATTTTTATTATTATTTTCATATAGAAGATAAACGGGAAAAACACGTTGGTATATACGTATGCAAGAGTACTTTCGACATTAGCACAATGTCATCATCAGGGTGTTGGTTTTTCTAAGATGAAAATTATTATTAATAATTAGATAATATGATATACTAGAAATTTTTGCTGCTATCTATATCAATTTCAGTATTTGCTGTCTATGTAAAATTCTTAAACCTATTATGAGTTCTCGATTTTTACACTTCCCTTTTCTCATTTAAAGTTCATGTCTGTTTTTGCTTCCATTTTAATAAACCGTTGATCGTTGCCCACATGTACCTTCCATTGTTGTTTTATCATTTACAACTACATATATTGCCTTAATGTCATTGTCGTCTATGAGAATATTTCCAGGCTTTGATATCATATAAAAGTTTTGGTGTAACTGAAAATAAATCTTCCTGTCTCTTAATACTTCGTATAGCTTTTGAAAGTTATCTTTCCCTTTTGAGACTGCTCTTTCCGATGTTTTTATCATAAAATCTTATGAAATTATTTCCCAGAGAGTCAAATCTCTGCAAATTCGTTGCACATGTCTTGGGCTGTTGCTCTAGTTAGCAACCATAAATTTTGTTTATTACAGTTTATAGTTAAACATTTATTGTAGCTTTCGTTTTATTATATTTTCTAGAATGTTGTCTTATGTTTGCTATCAATACGGTGTCATCTACGCAATTTATATTACTCACATTCTGGTCACTTGTGAGAAATTCTGGTAGACCTTATAATTCTATAAAAACATACGCTTATTGAAAAGAAAAAAAATATTTGCAAAGAAATGAGGCTGTCAATTTTCATGGTATGATTTTTTAATATAAACTGAGGTATTCCTATTCGTTGATTAGAAATGTAAAACATTGCAGAAAAACACGAGAAAATACCACGGTTTTCTTATCTATATTTTCTGATGAAACTTATTTTATATCTTAAGTTAATATCAATGTTCAGGGAAAGTTCTCCTAAAATAAAATATTTGTAGACATTCCTGTAAATCATCGTTAAATATTCGGGCTTGAAACTTTTATAAATTATTGCAATAAGAACAATAAATATAAGTGTTTGTCGTTATTTTTTAGAAGTGGATAGAAAATAAATGATATGACATTTCTAACTTTTTCTATTGCACTGAAACAGGTCTTAAACGCTTGTATCTTCCCTTCTTTATTTCTTTCGACTTCCTTCATTTTTTAACTGAAACCAAGTAAAGTATTTTCCCTACTTTCCATGCGATCAAAATGGAATAGTATATCACGTACAAACTATTAGCAGGAAACCTGAAACACTTTTATCTTCCCTTCTTTCTTTCTTTCTTTCTTTCTTTCTTTCTTTCTTTCCTTCTTTCTTTCTCACCAAATCCGCGTTTTACGAACATTCCTGTCAATAATAATTTGGATGTGTTTCAGCAGACGATGTTATTTAATTTATGGTAATTATATTTTTGGCGATTGCTTTATTCGGTTTCCGTCGTTCGATATTGTGCGTCTGAGAAATGGTCATTTTGTAGCGGCTGCCATTGCTTCTATAGCGTTGGGGAAGTTAAAGATTTTAAGCCCCAAAAGCCCAGGGCCCTTCCTCCCAGGCAGTGCCTCGCATTCGACAGGACGCTGGGTTCAGTGCCCGATCGATGAGGTGTCACTTAAAAGGGAAATTGCCGATGGGTCTTTCGCAATTTTTCTCTAGTATTGCTGGTAAATCCATTTTAAACCTCGACATTGTACCATTTCCGTTGCGGCGTGTGTGCTCTGATAAATAAATAGCATCTCGGTCTTTTGGCTGGCATCATAGTATAATATTTGTTATTATCAACTTAATCGTATTCGCTCTCAATCTCTCTCCACTTCTATAGACCCTTCTATCTTTCTGCTTCTTTCATTTTCTCACTGAAACAAAGTAATATATTTCACCCCACTCTTTCCACGAGATTAGAAATCGGAACAAAACATTATTTATGACGTAATGACAGGACCTAACAGGAAAGGAGAGATAAGCCCAATTATAATAGTATGTTACCGATTTAATAATAATAATAACGTCTTTGGTAAATATTTGGGATTTGTTATATTTTTCATTAGCAAGAATGTTGTAAAATTACAACAGGGAAACATAGTCTCATATGATTTAAAAGGGGATCTACTGGGAACAATTTTCATGAACACATTGGGGAAGACATTTACATGCATCTTCGAGGGTTAGGTCTAAAATATTAAAAGTTAGCAAGATTCAGCTACCATATTGCAGAAACTTATAGTGTATCAATAAAAAAAGGATATATAAGTTTCTTAAAAAGAAAAGAAAATGTATCCACTATACGATTTATTGGTATGTAACTTCCAGCTTTGATGTCTCACTACGAATTCCTATCATTTATATTAATAAGTCTCTTAGTCTATGTTGTGCCATGCATTTATACATAACAATTACAGACGTTGTTTGATATTTCTCCTTGACTTCCGTACGTTGAAAACATGTGTTAAATTATTCATAATATATATATATATATATATATATATATATATATATATATATATATATATATATATATATATATATTTATAAAATTTAATTTAAGGAAAAACAGACCCTTTAAGGATCCATTTGTAATAATTTATTACACCAAAGAAGTATATTTTTATTTGGATCTTCAGACTTTCAAAAGCTGAAACAAAAAATGAATTTAAAATTTACACTTTTGACGGGCTGTATTAAACATATAATTTGAAATAGAAGGTGGTGAAGAATGGTGTCAGAGACATGGTCGTGTTTCGAGAGTTTTAAAATCTATTTTTATATTGCTTTTTATTATAATACTTACTGTTGAGGAAGGAGGGGGTAAGGATCATACATTGGCCTATTTAATCGGTCAACTCAACGGAATATATATATATATATATATATATATATATATATATATATATATATTGAAGCATGTTTAATTAAATAATATAGACAAGCTTTGCTTATTTTATTTTGTTAATTTATTTTTATTCTTTTCATATTGTCAGATAAACTTAATATTATCATTGAAAGACGAAAGGAAATCACCATATTGATACATGTTTAAATCCAATGTAAGCTTTCATCTTACATAAGCGGTTATTGAAGGTGACAATAACATTTCACTATATTAAACAATAAACAGACGAAACATTAATGATAGTTTGTTTTTGCGGCACGAGAAATTTCAAAGCAACGACAGCGAAACCCCGTCGCAGCTGGTGTTGCCATGCATGACTACTCGAGAGTGAAAACGGGAAATATTATGTATGGAAAGCCCTTGGTATAAACTCATAGTCATTTAAGAATATTCGTGGAGATTTCGTAGTTTATTTTGTTCAGATTATGTTTCAAATGTTTTATGTTTATAGCTTCAAGAATTTTTAGTTTTTGTTTATTGTTTTCATGTTTAAGTATAGTTGTGTTTTTCAACAAGAATTTTTTAGAATTGCGTACGATGTCAGGCATGTTGTTATAAATGCCAAAAAATTTAGGGTTATCATTCAAATGTAGAGTCAATCGTCGTGAAAACGAGTTTGTAGTGTGAACAACATAAATATTATTTAATCCATTATATATATATATATATATATATATATATATATATATATATATATAATTATTTATTTAAAAACATGATTCTTTCGTTACATAAGAATTCTCATGTTTCAAAAAAAAAGCCGAAATTTTTCTTATGTTGAAACATGAGAATTTTATGTAGCGAAGTAATCATAAATAAATAATTATATTTAGGATCTACTTTTATATCGCGCACTGTTTTGTAAAAATAATAACAAACATACTAAAGAACATTGTATTATTTACCTAACGAGTTCTTTCCTATCATCTATATATTTTCACACGCACACACACACACACACATATATATATATATATGTATATATATATACTTTAAAGAAATAATAAAATGAAATAAATTATAAAATAATTGCAGTTTTATACTTTTACGTTCAACTAATTTTGTGATTTCTTTTACTTAGCTATGTTGACTGAAATATAAATCATGTCACCTTAATTCATTTAAGTCAAGCTCCGTGCACTGAATGCAATTTGATATATTTGACAGTACACAATATCAAATAAAGATCCACTAAACGTCCGATTTTGACGGATGATATCACACCCGCTTTTAAACCATATAAAATCCCGGTCTCGTCCCGGTTTCATTAAGTCCTGTCAGTTTAAAGATAAATTTGATAATCAAATAGTTTCGTCATCAGAGATGATGGATTTTATCTTGAAGCTGACAGTTATACATGAAAATTTGTGACGTTATACGATTTCAATGTTTTAGTAATATCACTCTTTTACGTCGTATGCGCGCAAACGCCCGCACACACATTTTCACACACACACACACACACACACACACACACACACACATATATATATATATATATATATATATATATATATATATATATATATATATAGAAATATATATATAATTAAGTTAATATCTGTTCCAATTTGAAAAAGTCTTCTGATTGACATTAGGTCTTATTATCTGGGTCGCAAAATTCAAAGTGATTCCTTGTGTAAAACAGTTACACAACGCTTGTCAGCACCTGTTAATTTTGTACGAAATATTGATATTTATTATTATTATTATTATTTTCTTTGGTTCCTGATGTATAATCATTTCTTTCGCGGTCCCAACCAGACACCTAAAATCAGAATTAGTGTCATGACATTTTTCATTGAGCTTTTTTGAAAAGAAAAATCACATATTTTAAATAGGTAAAGCTCTTCCTAAAGTTGGGTTAGTAGGTTTTAGTACAATGTTTTGTATTTCTTTAAGTTATATGCTACCATGTGTTCCTTCAATGAGTCTATTGGATTCTTTTCCATTCAATCAAAGGGCTCCAACTACAACTGGAATTGTTTCTCTTCTCATGCGACGCATTTCGATTTCAAGGTCCCCCTATCTTGATAGTTATGTGAAGATCTTCAAAGATACATTGCAGTCTGCAGGGAGTGTCATGTCATTAAGGTTTCTCAATGTCAGCGCGATTAGCTTTGATTGTACTGTCTGTGTATTCTGAAGTCCCGTGACATTTTAAAGGTCCTATCACCGTAACAGGGTCTGTGTGGTCTTCATACTAATTTATTGCAGTTACTTTCAGCAAAGTTGAAACATTTCCTGTGCCGATATAGGTCTACTCGGTCATGCCAGGTTTTATATTCACCGGGTGACATTACTGCGCAATCTGGTGAAGAATCTCTATTTTGGACTAACAGAATTTCTCAGTATGCGTGCTTGATATTTTTTTATTTAGCAAGCATTGGTACTGTGCAGCAAGAATAAAACCTTCGGTCTCAGCATTTAACCCTGCACTATGTAGCCACTGATGGGTACAGAGTTTTTCAACATCAGTTTTTTTGATACGGGTAGAGTATTGACCATGAAGAGGTGTATTATACCATTGTTTCTGCATTTGGTCGGTTGCATT